>CM058044.1:68809851-69002170 GCA_030169165.1 Centaurea solstitialis | reverse complement strand
TCTCAAGTTGACTCACACACACACACACCACCCACCCAAGAGGTGCTTCGCTCATAACGAATATAAAAGACATAATAGGATAAGGGAAATAATTAACAACTGCTTGCATTAAAATAAAATACAATATAAGAAATAAATTACGAGAAATAAACGTGATAAAAGTTACATTGTCTTCGAGCTTAAAACACTAGCTTGAAGAGAGAAAACTAAACTACAAAACTTGTATGTGGAGTGATCTTCAATGTCAGCCCAAGATGTTCTTTCATGAAAGATGATGCCTTCACCTATTAGACGGTATCTTTAGATTGCAATAATTATTGAGTAAACATTATTCATCATTGTCCTTGTATGTTACAACGTATTTTAACTAGGTAAGACCCACTTCATTTTTGTCCGAAAATCGTACCCACTGTGGACACAGATCGTGCGACAGTCAAATAATAACAACTTTAAACAAAATTAAACTTATGTTATACCTACATCATTTACAAACAATATGGACCAAACGAAGGGGGGAATAAGTAAATTGAGAGAATAAAACAAGACAAAATATTAGAAAGGAGTAATAATAACTCTCACAATGGAGAGCAGGCCACACGTACAGACCTTTACGAGTAGTTCGTGTATCATTCATCATGAATAATACAATATTCAGAATGAATAGTACACAATTCATAGAGAGCGAGATAAAGGCGACTTCTTTTGCTAACCACCTAATTTGTATTAAATGTTATTTGGTTGGTTTTCCATCCCCCTCCACACACACACACACAATTTGTTTTGCTAACTACCCAATTTGTACTAACTAATGTTTTGTTGGTTTTCCATTAAGTCTTTCTTGGTTAAATTTGTCTGTGAGGTTGAAGCTACTGATAAGTGTCTAAATGTTGCCACTTATGGAGTCCTTTTTATGTCAAATTGTGTCTTTATTTTGCCCAAAGTTAGCATTTGAGTCTAGTTTACTTCTGTTTTTAAGATAATTTCATTTCTCATGACTTATGTGCTTAAATGTGTAAATATGTAGTTAATTTGTGTTATTTCCTTGTTTTTCAGGCTTTGGAAAGGAGCAGTAGCAGGACAGCCCTTTGGGAGTGCTATAGGAATGCCACCGGACTGCTGCAGGAATGCTGAAGGAAGGTTTCTGGGCCAGCTCATTACTTTTGATTCAAGGAACTGCTTTTGGATCTGACCCGACTTTTGACCCATGGGTTGCTTTTGTCAGACAATCAAGCCTGTTTACAGCTGTCTCCCTCTTCCAAGCCATTTATTTGCCTATAAATACCAAGTAGTTGTAACCTTTATTTCTTACATTTGATCCATATCACTTTCTAGTGATTTGGTTTCTCTTGTCACTACTCTTTAGTTCTTAGCTGCTGTTTTAGATTTAAATTTCTGTTCTTAAGTTCTTGGTTTGAAACTCTTGGTTCTTGAAACCAATCCGTAGGTTAATATTTTGATCTTTCTAGTTTATGTCTTAATCTCTATACGGGTTTAAGCATTCAAACTAGTGTTGTTGTTGTTCTTAGTAGTTTTAATCAAAGTAATCTTTTGAAAAACCATCTTGTGTTGTGTTCTTGTTGTTAAAGTTCCAACGTTTTGATCTTAAAGTATTTGTATTGTCAAAGTTTCCAAGTTTGTGATTTTCAATCTTCTTGTTTCCTTGGAGTTGTTTTACACTCTGATTCTTTCTTAGTAAAGAACGTATTGTGTTCCAACTATCAAAATCAGTATTTTCAAAATACCTGTTAGTGTTTTAGCTGTTAGAAATTAGTTACTTCATTTGCAAGACTAAGGTACAACCTAGATCCCACTTTTGTACTTTCAAGTACATGTGTAAGTACTTGTTGTCCTTTTTGTCCCCTAAGTGTACTCTAGTAGTACTTTTGTCTCCCAAAATCCTTACAAGCAAGACTTTTGTTCCAAGTAACTAAACAGTATTTTATTTACCTGCTAATTGCTAACTGCTGCTAACTTTCTAACTCCTTGGAATTACTACACTCTGTTTCTTTCTAGTAGAGAACGTATTGTGTAGTAATTACCAATTTACTTTTATTGCAATTTACTTTCCAGCAATTTTACTGGTCATAAATCCAGTGTTTAAATTCCTGTCAGTTACTTTTCTGCAACTTACTGGTCAATCCAGTCTTTACTGGTCACTCCAGTGTTTACATTTCTGCAATCTACTGGTCAAGTCCAGTCCTTTAATTTACTGCAATTTATTTACTGCTTTTGGGATTACTTACACTCTGTTTCCCTCGTAGAAGGGAACGTATTGTGTAAGTAATTACCACTCATTTGCTTTTCTTGCCATCATTCCCAACTGGTCAGTATTCCAGTATTCACATTTCCAAGTTATGAGTTAAACACTTGAGCTTGGGGTGTGGGGAAGTATTGAGTGCAATGTAGTTGTAATTGTTCTAGATGCAATGTTGTATTATTGTGCTAACTATTTATTGCAGGAGTTTGAAGCGTTTCATTGAAGATTAAGTTAGGTTGATTGACGCCCAATCTGGCTTATGAAAATGCATTAACTTTCAGAGTTAAGGTTTACGTTAAAACAAATGCAGTAAAGTGAGAACAATATTACAGTGCTAAACTATTTATTACAGGGGTTTGAAACGTTACATTGAAGATTAAGTTGGATTAGTCTAGCTTATGAAAATGCATTAACTTTCAGAGTTAAGGATAACGGGAGAATAACTGTAGTAATATGTGTAGTCTGTATATGGTTTTTATCTGGCGATGAAGGTAACACTGGTTGTGCTAGGGCAAGTGACTAATATCACACCTGATTGCATGTTGACCAGTGTGCACTGTGGTCGGCCGTCTAGCCAGTGGTTTCACAGTTTTACAAAGCATCTTTAAACTACAAACAGCCCTTTTTGTATCTCTTTACTACCTGCACCCTGGGTTCTTTTTCTCCAATAGATTTTACAAACACACTTACTCACCATTTGCTAAAACAAGCATCGGTTAAAATCCTCGAATTCGCCATCTGAAATCATCCCTTAACTGCTCTACCAATAGACTGAAAAGACTCTTGCATTATTCCTTCTCTGTGGAAACGATATCTGGTATTTACTTACCATTATTACTTGTTACGGGACGACAGTAGTTCAAGGTGTATACTTGCGCCTGGTTCTATTTTCCAGTTGAATCTCACAGTTCACCTCAGTCGTTGTTGTTTTTGGCGCCATTGCTCTTTATTCTCCTTATTCCATTATAGGGGATTGTAAGGGGGTAGCAAAAACAGGTACCAAGTTTTTGGCGCCGTTGCCGGGGAAGGAAGTTAAAAGCCAATTCAGTTTTAAGTAGAGTTTTTAAGTTTTGATTTTTCTAACCCCCTTTTTTCAGAAAAGAAAAGAAAAATATTATTTTATGCCAAGAAAAGCACGCGGGGAATTTTTTGAACTTGATCCAGAGATTGAACAAACTCTCCGTTGGCAAAGAAAAGTACAAAAAGATCTTTTAAAAACCATCCTAATGTTAAACCAACAAGAAGAAAACCCACCCCCACATCCTAGTGATGATGAGGAGGAGTACAGTGATGAGGAGGAACTCTATCAGGAGCAAGATATCATTCAACTTGCTAATTCTAAGGATGGCGGGATTATGGACTATGCTATTCCTGTTTTGGGCCAGCTCCATTCAGGAATACTTAGGCCCAAAATCAAAGCCGCCCATTTTGCTCTAAAACCCCTGATGTTTTCCATGATCCAAACTAATGGCCAGTTCGGTGGTACTGCAGTTGAAGATCCACATTCTCATCTAAAATCTTTTATGCAAATAACAGATTCTTTCCGTATACCGGGAGTTTCACCAAGCGCCTTGAGGTTATCTCTTTTTCCATTTTCCCTTAAGGAAAGAGCCAGAGCCTGGTACGATTCACTCGAACCAGATTCTATAACCTCATGGAACCAAATGGCAGAAAAATTTCTAAAAAAATATTTTCCACCCACCAGGAATGCTAAGTCCCGACTTGATATTTCCACTTTTAAACAATGGGAAGATGAGCCAGTTCCTGATGCATGGGAAAGATACAAAGAACTTTTGAGAAAATGCCCTCATCATGGCATTCCGTACTGCATACAGCTAGAAAACCTTTTACAATGGGTTAACACCCACTGCAAAGGGAATGATAGATGCTACTGCAGGCGGAGCTTTCACTGGAATCACATACAATGAAGGATTTAAGATCCTAGAGAAAATATCCAACAATAGCGGACACTGGTCTGACCCACGGGCAGTTCCACCAAGGAGAAATGCTGCTAATGTTCAGGATACAGATGCCTACTCAGCTTTGGCTGAGCAAGTTTCCAATATGGTTGAGATGATGAAGAATCTGACCAACCCTAATGGAAATGATAGGGCACCTAAAAAAGTCCGTTTTGTCACTTGCTCTTATTGTCAAGAGAACCATTTATTTGATGACTGTCCTGAAAACCCTGAAAGTGTTAACTATGTTGGCCATAACAATCACACACAGACTGGGGCCTTCTCTCCTACTTATAATTCTAAGTGGAGAGATCACCCTAATTTTTCATGGCGTAGTCCGGCACTTAACTCACCAATGCAGAAACCCCATGGTCAGACCAATCACCCTAGTCAGAATAATCACCACCAACAACAACAGAGGCATGTTCATTTTCAAAACCAAAACCATCAATCTTCTTCTTCTTCTCACCATAGGAACAACAATCAGAATGATGCCCCTCCTACCTTGGAGGCAATGTTGAAAGGCTTTATGGCTCAAACACAGGCATCAATTAAAAATCTAGAAAGCCAGGTTGGCCAGATAGCTCAGGAGATTAAGAAAAGACCTGATGGGACTTTACCCAGTGATACTGAGACTCCTCAGAGACCTGGGAAAGAACAGGTCAAAGTTGTGACCCTTAGGAATGGTAAGACTTTAATAGAAAACAATCAGGTGAAATCACACACACCACCTGAGAAAAAAGATAAAGAAAAAGAAAATACAAAAACAGAGCCCGAGAAGAAAAAGGTAGAAAAAGAAAAAGATTTTGCACCATCCACTTCTTCTGATATTCCACAGTCTTCTAGAGAAAACAACAAGAGACCTCTGACTCATGCACCACTTCCTGAAAGGTCAGATCTTCCACTTTTATTTCCAAATGAGTCAAAGAAAATTCAAAAGAGAGAGAAAACCATTGTTAGTGATGTGTCACAATCTGGTGACAGTCCTAAGATTCATTGTACACCAAGCAGTTTAGAGACAATCCCTGAGGCAGAACCTGTAATACAACAAGTAGTAGAATATGATGTCCTGCCTACCCCACCACCATTACCAGACCCAATTCCTGGAAAGACTACTATTCCATCTTCAGTCAGTCGTTATGTTCCTTACCCCCAAAGGTTAAGGAATCAAAAAGAGGAAATACAATTTAAGAAATTTCTGGATGTTTTCAAGCAACTTCACATAAACATACCTTTGGTTGAGGCTATTGAGCAAATGCCAAGTTATGCTAAGTTTCTTAAAGACATCCTGAACAAAAAGAAAAAACTGACTGAATATGAGACAGTAGCTCTGACTAAGGAATGTAGTGCCTTGTTAACCAACAAAATCCCACCAAAGATGAAAGATCCGGGATGTTTTACTATACCTTGTCTGATAGGAGGAAAGAATGTAGGGAAAGCCCTATGTGACCTAGGAGCTAGTATTAACCTGATGCCTTTATCCATTTTCAAATCCTTAGGCATAGGTGAAGCTAGACCTACCACTGTGACTCTATCTTTAGCTGACAAAACCATTGCCTATCCTAAAGGAAAAATTGAGGATGTCCTAGTCCAGGTTGATAAGTTCATCTTTCCAGCTGACTTTATTATCTTAGACTTTGAGGCAGACAATGATGTTCCCCTCCTTCTAGGTAGACCTTTCTTAGCTACAGGCAGAACCCTGATAGATGTCCAGAAGGGAGAGTTGACCATGAGAGTCCATGACCAAGAGGTGACTTTTAATGTGTTTAATTCTCTCAGGTACCCTGATGATAGGGAGGATTGTTCCATTCTAACTGTGATAGAGACTTGGTGTGAGAATGAGAGTAGAAGAGAAGCCCTAGGAATAGCAGAGTCTGAGAGTGATAGTGATGAGGAAGACTGTGAGGAGATAGTGATGCCTGAGGAAATCTTTGCCTTTGAAACCTTAGAGATTGAAAATAGGAAGACTCTTGTCCCTTCTTTAGATGTTGCCCCAGATTTAGAACTGAAACAACTTCCCTCACATTTGAAGTATGCATTCTTAGAACACCCAGGGAAGTTACCAGTCATAATTTCATCATCATTAGACCCAGACCAGGAAGAAAAGTTGGTCCAGATGCTAAAACAGCACAAGAAAGCCATTGCTTGGACCATAGCTGATATCAAGGGCATAAGCCCTACTGTTTGTCAACACAAGATTATTCTTGAAGACAAAAATTTCACTTCAGTTGAGCCTCAAAGGAGACTCAATCCTGTAATGAAAGAGGTAGTTAAAAAGGAGATCTTGAAATGGCTTGATGCTGGCATAATCTATCCCATTGCCAGTAGTACTTGTGTCAGTCCAGTTCAATGTGTACCCAAGAAGGGTGGAGTTACTGTTGTACCCAATGAGAAGAATGAACTTATACCTACCCGAGTAGTATCAGGTTGGAGGATATGCATGGACTATAGAAGGCTTAACAAAGCCACTCAAAAAGACCATTTTCCTTTACCTTTTGTGGACCAAATGTTAGATAGACTAGCAGGTAAGGAGTTTTATTGTTTCTTAGATGGCTACTCCGGTTACAATCAAATAACCATTGCACCAGATGACCAGGAAAAGACCACTTTTACATGTCCCTATGGCACTTTTGCCTTTAGAAGGATGCCCTTTGGATTATGTAATGCCCCAGCAACTTTCCAGAGATGTATGATGTCTATTTTCTCTGATATGCTGGAAAACTCCATGGAAATCTTCATGGATGACTTTTCTGTATATGGGACATCATATGAGCAGTGTTTGAAAAATCTTGAAAAAGCTCTGGAAAGATGTGAAGATACTGATTTAGTCTTGAATTGGGAGAAATGCCATTTCATGGTTAAAGAGGGTATAGTTCTGGGACATCTCATATCCAATAGAGGCATTGAGGTAGATAAGGCTAAGTTGGAGGTAATTGCAAAATTACCTGAACCAACCACTGTGAAAGGAATCAGAAGTTTCCTTGGACATGCAGGGTTTTACAGGAGATTCATAAAAGACTTTTCCAAAATCTCAAAACCCTTGTGTGTGTTACTACAGCATGATCAGGAGTTTATTTTTGATGAAGATTGTAAAAAGGCTTTTAAAACCTTAAAAGAAGCTCTGGTCACTGCTCCTGTTGTAACCACACCTGACTGGTCCCAACCTTTTGAAATAATGTGTGATGCTAGTGACTGGGCAGTTGGAGCTGTATTAGGGCAAAAGAAAGGAAAGATTTTTCACCCTATATACTATGCTAGTAAAACCCTCAATGATGCTCAAATCAATTACACCACTACTGAAAAGGAATTATTGGCTGTGGTTTTTGCTTTTGAAAAATTCAGATCTTACTTGATGGGGATCAAGGTAATTGTTCACACTGATCATTCTGCCCTCAAGTACCTTATTTCTAAAAAAGATGCAAAACCTAGGCTGATAAGGTGGGTCTTGTTGTTACAAGAGTTTGATTTGGAGATCATTGACAGAAAAGGAACAAATAATCAAGTGGCTGACCACTTATCAAGAATAGAAAAGCAAAAAGAGATTGTACATAGTAGTGACATCTGTGAAGTATTTCCAGATGAGAGGATATTAGCTGTGAACCATTTTTCCATACCTTGGTTTGCAGATATTTGTAATTTTTTAGCATGTGAAATCATTCCTAAAGATTTTAATAAATATCAAAAGAAAAAGCTTTTATCTGATTGTAGAAAATATCTTTGGGATGATCCTTATTTGTTTAAAATTTGTGCAGATCAGGTGATCAGAAGGTGCATACCAAAAGAAGAAGTGACTTCAATCATACATCATTGCCACACAGGACCTTGTGGAGGTCACTTTGGAGGCCACAGAACTGCAGCTAAGATTTTACAGTCTGGATTCTACTGGCCTACTCTACATAGAGATTGTCATGACTTTGTAAAAAGTTGTGATGAGTGTCAGAGAAGTGGAAATATTTCCAGAAGGAATGAAATGCCCCTCAATGGAATTCTAGAAATAGAGTTATTTGATGTGTGGGGTATTGACTTTATGGGACCTTTTCCTGTTTCCAACAATTGTTCTTACATACTGGTAGCTGTAGACTATGTGTCTAAATGGGTGGAGGCTATGGCCTGCCACTCTAATGATGCTAAGACTGTTGTCAAGTTCTTACAAAAGCACATTTTCACTAGATTTGGTACACCACGTGCCTTAATTAGTGATGAAGGCACTCACTTCCTAAATAATTTACTTGAGGAACTTCTACTGAAGTACAACATTCAGCACAGGGTGGCTACTGCTTATCACCCTCAAACCAATGGCTTGGCTGAGTTGTCAAATAGGGAAATTAAAGGCATTTTGGCTAAAGTAGTCAAACCACACCGCAAGGATTGGGCCTCCAAATTGGATGATGCCCTGTGGGCCTACAGAACTGCACTCAAAACCCCTATTGGAATGTCCCCATATAAGTTAGTTTTTGGAAAAGCCTGTCACCTGCCTGTAGAGTTAGAGCATAAGGCCTATTGGGCCATCAAAGAGCTGAACATGAGTCTGGATGAGGCTGGTAAGAAAAGAATTTTACAACTCTGTGAAATGGAAGAACATAGGTATTTTTCCTATGAGAATGCCAAACTCTATAAAGAAAATACAAAGAAATGGCATGACAAAAAGATTCTTCTAAAAGACCTGTATGAAGGACAAAAAGTTTTACTGTTCAATTCTAGAGAAAAGTTATTCCCTGGAAAGCTAAAATCTAGATGGACAGGTCCTTTTGAAATTGCAAAAGTATACCCCTACGGAGTAGTTGATTTAATTGATCCGGACAGAGGTACTACTTTCAAGGTAAATGGACAGAGAGTGAAACCATTTCTTGAGCCAGTTCCAAATCCACATCAGCCTGACATGGCTGATGACTTTGATTTCTAAAATAAATAAATATTCTCTTTTTGTAAATAAGTTTATTTTTCTATTTTTTTTTTCCTTTTTGTTTTTACTTGCATAAAAAGAAAAAGATTTCACAAAAATAATTAGTTTTAAGTCATTTAGTAGTATTAGGTTTTTAGAAAATGTATTTCTTGAAAATCCAAAAATAATTACTTTTAGGACAAGTTATAATAATTTTGAAAAAACAACAAAAATATTTATTAGTTGTAACTAGGTAAGTAGTATATCTAGATAATTAGAGTTAGGTTTAAGTAACATAGTAATATTAGTTTTCATAATTCTTTTCTCAAAAATCCAAAAAGAGTTGCTTTTAGGTTAAGTTAGAATAAATATTAAAAGTTTTATTAGTTGTAATACTAGTTAGTCTAAATCATTAGCCTTAGTGTACTTAGTCTAAGTCTCTTTAGTCTAGATAATTATAGTATTAGGATATATTAGTGGTAGTACAACTAATATTAGGGATATAGATAAAATTATGTAGTTAATAGTAATATTAGTAATCATAATTAAAATTAGGTTATAATTAATTTTTGGTTAACAAAATTCTTTTAGAAAATAATTCTTGAAAAAAAAAAAAAAAAAAACACCAAAAATAATTTCTATTGTTATTTGAAAATCAGAAAAAGAAAGAAAATAAAATAATTTTGTTTTGTTTAAATCTGATTTTTGGGTCAGATTGAATAGATGGGCTAGGAAGCCTATTCTATTTCGATTTGGGCCACATGATTTAACAAACCACTTAATTAAATAAAAGCAGGCCCAAAAGAAAACTAAATCTGATCTGTTACCTCTTATTTGCAGGCCCACTCTCTCAAGCCCACATCCGTGTAGTTGAGATCAAACGACATCGTTGGCTTCCAACGGTTATCTCGCCGGAAAACGAACGGAGGCCATCATCACGCTGACATCACCATTTCTTGAGAAGACAACAATTCAGGCCTCTGTCCCCTTCAAGATAACGAACTGTACTTCATCTCTGCAAACATAGCTTCTATTCTGTACTTGAGAAGAGTTCATCGGCGTTTCCACTTTGGGTAATAGCCGCCGACTGCCACCTTGTACTTGCAACCTTGACCGGAAACCACCAAGAGGGAAACCACCATCTCAAACCACCATTAAACCACTCTATTTAACCCTCTCCATCATTAATTTCACTAAACCCTTTCCTAATCAAGCCCTAACCACCCTTAACCACCACTGTGAAATGCCGATCACTAAGAAAACCATCCGGGAAAAACACAATTCCGGTGATACACCCCTGATTCCGGTGACAATCCCTTGAACAAAACCCCCATTGCTGCAATCCCTGTTAGAAGTGTGAAGCCTTTGAAAGAAAAACCAAAAGCAAGAGCCAAATCAGTGGCAAAGAAACCAAAGGCCACTCCACTAAAGCAAAAGAGGAATACAAGAAGTAGCAAAGTTTTGAAGACCAATCCCATGACTACAAGTGAGGGATCTGCCATTGGAGCATCATCTGAAGGGAGTACAAACTCCAAGGAAGAAGAAAGGGGAGAAGCCTCAAAGATGCATGGAACTGTGGAGGATAAGAAGAAAGGGGAAGGATCATCTCATCAAGGTAAAACAGCCCTTGATACTCTTGCTTTGGCTGCTGCAACATCATCTCCATCAAAGTCCCCTGATGTGGACTTTGATAACATACCCATCACTGTGACCACCCAAGGAGGTTCAGTCACCATCCCTGCACACCAATATGCAAGATTTCCTAAAGCCACAAGTTCAACACCAAAACCTTCCACCACTAAAGCCTTAGAGAAACCCTTTGGCCCTAACACCATTGTTGGGATGGCCTTAAGTCAGAATCTTGATGATGCCCTGGCTGCTCAAGATGAAATTTTAGGTCTCTCCACAACCATGAAAGGGCAATCTTCCAATCAACCACAACAAACCATCCCTAACCCACCTTCCTTAAACTATACCCCTGCCAATACAGCCCCTATTAGTGACAAGATAGCTAGATTGTTCACTAACCATGCCCTATCCCAAATGCAACCTAGACCATCCTATCAAACCTACAACCATCCTTTCTATACCACCCATGGAACCCATTATGTCCCCTTTAGATTTCAAACCCCTGAACCTAGACCTACACCCAACCAAAACCCCTTTGCAGACTACACTATAGCCCAACTCCAAGCTATCATCAATGCTAGGCAAGCTAGCACCCAAGCCTCAACCATCATACCCCCTGGTTTTGGCCCTATGGCCAACCAGGCTACCTCTAGCCAAAACCCCCAACCCAAACAGCCTGTGGCAAGTGAAACAAGGGAATTGGTGGTGGCCAAGGAAACTGTTAAGAGGGTAGAGACTGTGGGAACAAGTGGAGCAGCCTTGGAGCCTATACTTGAGCAGTTGGAATGGGATATGGGTGCATCTAGTGGAAAGGAGAAGACTGATAAGGGAAAGCAGCCTCAGGATCAACCAATTGATGAACCTGCTATACATGAGGATGTTGTGCATGACACTCTTGTGCACAACAGTCCTACCCATGAGGAGGAACCTGAAAGAGGAGATGGTGACACACTAAGGGCAGAGGAGGTACATGATGAGCAACACATAGAAAAACAGGTTGAAAAGCCTGTAGTGAAAGAAGTGTTCAAAAAGAGGAGGCTGATCACTCAATCTGAGAAGGATGAGAGGGATAAGAAGAGAAGAAAGGAGGCTTGGGAGGCTGAGAAAGAGAGATTGAACAAGAAGGCTGAGGAAGCTGCAAGAAAGAAGTTAGAGGCTGAGGAAAGATTGAAAGCAGAAGCTGCTGCTAAGAAGAAAGCTGAAGCAGAAGAAAGAAAGAGAATAGAGGCTGAAGAGAAGAAGAAAGCAGAAGCAGAGGAGAAGAGAAAGCAAGAGAGAGCAAGAGAAGTGGAGTTGGCCAGAAAACAGAAAGCTAAGGAGCATGAGGTAGAGATCCAGAGAAAGAAGAAGGCTGCTAGCACAGGGCCACCAAAAAAGAGGAGGTTGATACTCCAAGATAGTGAGGAGGATGAGGAGTATTGTCCATCTCCAAGTCCCCCTCCTCAGAGAATCACCAGGCAGAAAACTAAACAGACCAGTGGACACCACCATGCAGTGCTCCAGCAGTCCTCTGGCAGTCCTGCAGCACCTCCATCCAGGCACAAGAAGAAGAAGGTAATTTCAGCTAGTACCTCACCCATGGATTTACTCAGTGGACCTTTGGCTGTTAGCAAATACCCCACATATGCCAATAGGTCAGCTCACACCCCTAGGGTCTATCCCAAAACACTGGTGCATGCCTACCCTGAACTGAAGAGGGTGGTTGAGGCAATGAAATGGGAGACTCTACTTGACTGCATAGGGGAATATAACTTGGATTGGGTGAGGGAATTCTACACAGAACTAGCTGTCACCCCTGGAACTGAACTCATGATAAGGCAGACCCCTATCTCATACTCTGCTGAGGCCATCAATGAACTCTTGGGCCTCACACCTCCAGTAGAATCAGAGTATGACAGATTGCAAACTCAGGCCACCCCAGAAGACTATGAGATGTTGATAGAGAGGCTGAGTGTTGAAGGGTCAGGTTGGGATACCAAGTATAAGCAGAAGATCCTAAAGGGACATACTCTAAAGGGAGAAACCAATGTTTGGTTCTACTTTATGAGGCACACCCTCTTCCCAACCAGCCATGATACTGATTTGGATATGGATAGGGTATACTATCTCTATTGCATAGTAGAGGGACACCAGTTTGATGTGGGTGCCCTGATCAGCAAAGCCATGAGGTATTGCATAGAGAAAGGAAACAAGCAGCTTCCTTACCCTTCCATTATCCAGAAGATGCTAGAGAAAGCCAAAGTTCCAGTTCTATCCACTGACAAGATCAACAGAGACAAGGTGATGATAGACAAACAATCTCTGTTGAGATTGTTGAGGTTCCCAAATGCCCCTGAAACTGGTGGACAGACTTCCAATTCTGGATTGGAGTCTTTGAAGACTGAGCTGATGGATGCCATGGAGAGACAGACTGAGGAGATCAAGGATCTGGTGAAGACTAAGCACAGAAAGCTCAAGGAGAAGCTACAGGTGATTGAGAGGGATGTGGAGAAGATCAAGAAAGAGAGGGAGCAGGAGGCCTTGCACAAGATGTACAAGGAGCAGATCAAGGAGGCCTATAGGTTGGGACAAGCCCAACAACCTCTAAAGATGCCTCCCAGACCCAAGGATGTGCTCCAGGAGGATTCACCTACTCAGTCTGAGTAGGACAGGTTCTATCAATCTCCCTTTTACATTCCCTTGTCAATTACCATATGAATGATAGCATGCTTAGCCTTGCACAGCAAAAATGTCTGTTCTCTGCCTGTTTGTATATATGTTAGTATGTTATGCATGTTTTGATCTTATGTTTTGCACACATTTGCACTCACACACAGTTTGCACATAGGGGCAGTCCCCCTGTTTTCACCCTTGTGAATTTTGGTGCACAATGAGTAGAGGCAGTCCCTCTACCTCATTTGGTTGATTTTGGATGCAATGATCACAAGGGCAGTCCCCTTGAGATCTTGATCTTGTTGAAATCCACACACATAAGAGGCAGTCCCTCTTAGCTTGCATGTATTTAACCTTGTGATGCATTTGTGTGGCTTATTTGTGTTATCCCATGGCATGAAATCTGTTGATGCCCCTTTTTGGGAAATTTGCTGAATTTTAGGTAGGTTGGTAGTTCCAAACTTTGTCATAGACAAAGTTTGAGGTTATTAGAATTTTGAGTCCTTTTGTTAAGATTTGATAATGTTTAGTTTTTAGTTTCAAGCTTAGTCTAAGACTAAGTTTGAGGTTGTGTGTTTTTTGTTTTGATTTGCTGAATTTTAGGTTTTTAAAACTCAAACATTGCCTTAAGCAAGTTTGAGGTTGGTAAAGCTTAGGTAGTTTCTTTGTTTTTGATGATTTTCCAAACTTGAGTGTTACACAACATCCCAAGTTTGAGGTTAATGTTTTTAAGTAGGTATGTAGAATTGATGGCAGTGTGACCCTTTGGGAAACATTGTCATTTTTACTTTTCTGTTTCAAAGTAGGATTTTTTTAATTGTTGAGTCTTAATCCATGGTCTTTGTTCATTCATTGATCTGTTTGGATAAAGTTGCTGAATTTTAGATAGTTTTGCTCACTAAGTCATGATAGAATAACATTTGAGTCACTTTTGTTTGTGTCTTGCAATTGATGAAATGGAAAACAGTCCCATTCTCATCATTGCTTTTCTAGTTTAAATTGGGAACTGATTTTATGGATTTGTTCATCTGTTTGTACACTGTGATTTGATTTGGCATGCTCTTTAACTTGTGCATGATCTTATAGCCTTAATAAATCTAGATGTGATCTTTTTGAAAGATAGTTGTTAGCACAGAAATAGTCCAATACAGTTTGATAGAAAAGATGGTTGAGTCATCATATGGCAAGCCATTCTTGGGCTTTCATTCCTATATTACAAGCCCACAAATACTTTTCCTTTGATACAATGGGGACATTGCATCCCATAAGTTTGAGGTGGGGAGAATGCCTTGCATATACACTCAACCCCTTCCTCACCTCATTAAGCCAAACACATCATTAAGCCAAATGAGCCAAAATTTCACTAATTTTTTTGTAAATTTTTTTTAGTTTAGTGAATGATCTGTGTTAAAAGACACAAAGTGCTTAAAAGAGACCTAAAGGTCCATCTATACCTCAATAAGGGAAGAATGGTAACAAAATCATACCATTGAGTGATTGATGTGAGATGTGAGAAAAAGAGGCTTATGCATGCAAAGAAAGAATGGCCAACATGCACCACCAATACAAAGATGCCTTGATGACTCTAGACTTAGGACTAAATCTGTGTTGCACCTTGAAATCAGGAAAGGAACCATGATTTGTGAAGGGCTATTTGTTATCATGTCATCCATATGAGCCAAAAGGATCTGTGTGTACATACTCTTGAAACAGTCCAAATTTTTGTCAAAATTTTTAGATATTGAGTCTTTATTTTGTCTTTTTGGTTGTTTGGGGACAAACAACATTTTAAGTTTGAGGTTGTGATAAGTGTCTAAATGTTGCCACTTATGGAGTCCTTTTTATGTCAAATTGTGTCTTTATTTTGCCCAAAGTTAGCATTTGAGTCTAGTTTACTTCTGTTTTTAAGATAATTTCATTTCTCATGACTTATGTGCTTAAATGTGTAAATATGTAGTTAATTTGTGTTATTTCCTTGTTTTTCAGGCTTTGGAAAGGAGCAGTAGCAGGACAGCCCTTTGGGAGTGCTATAGGAATGCCACCGGACTGCTGCAGGAATGCTGAAGGAAGGTTTCTGGGCCAGCTCATTACTTTTGATTCAAGGAACTGCTTTTGGATCTGACCCGACTTTTGACCCATGGGTTGCTTTTGTCAGACAATCAAGCCTGTTTACAGCTGTCTCCCTCTTCCAAGCCATTTATTTGCCTATAAATACCAAGTAGTTGTAACCTTTATTTCTTACATTTGATCCATATCACTTTCTAGTGATTTGGTTTCTCTTGTCACTACTCTTTAGTTCTTAGCTGCTGTTTTAGATTTAAATTTCTGTTCTTAAGTTCTTGGTTTGAAACTCTTGGTTCTTGAAACCAATCCGTAGGTTAATATTTTGATCTTTCTAGTTTATGTCTTAATCTCTATACGGGTTTAAGCATTCAAACTAGTGTTGTTGTTGTTCTTAGTAGTTTTAATCAAAGTAATCTTTTGAAAAACCATCTTGTGTTGTGTTCTTGTTGTTAAAGTTCCAACGTTTTGATCTTAAAGTATTTGTATTGTCAAAGTTTCCAAGTTTGTGATTTTCAATCTTCTTGTTTCCTTGGAGTTGTTTTACACTCTGATTCTTTCTTAGTAAAGAACGTATTGTGTTCCAACTATCAAAATCAGTATTTTCAAAATACCTGTTAGTGTTTTAGCTGTTAGAAATTAGTTACTTCATTTGCAAGACTAAGGTACAACCTAGATCCCACTTTTGTACTTTCAAGTACATGTGTAAGTACTTGTTGTCCTTTTTGTCCCCTAAGTGTACTCTAGTAGTACTTTTGTCTCCCAAAATCCTTACAAGCAAGACTTTTGTTCCAAGTAACTAAACAGTATTTTATTTACCTGCTAATTGCTAACTGCTGCTAACTTTCTAACTCCTTGGAATTACTACACTCTGTTTCTTTCTAGTAGAGAACGTATTGTGTAGTAATTACCAATTTACTTTTATTGCAATTTACTTTCCAGCAATTTTACTGGTCATAAATCCAGTGTTTAAATTCCTGTCAGTTACTTTTCTGCAACTTACTGGTCAATCCAGTCTTTACTGGTCACTCCAGTGTTTACATTTCTGCAATCTACTGGTCAAGTCCAGTCCTTTAATTTACTGCAATTTATTTACTGCTTTTGGGATTACTTACACTCTGTTTCCCTCGTAGAAGGGAACGTATTGTGTAAGTAATTACCACTCATTTGCTTTTCTTGCCATCATTCCCAACTGGTCAGTATTCCAGTATTCACATTTCCAAGTTATGAGTTAAACACTTGAGCTTGGGGTGTGGGGAAGTATTGAGTGCAATGTAGTTGTAATTGTTCTAGATGCAATGTTGTATTATTGTGCTAACTATTTATTGCAGGAGTTTGAAGCGTTTCATTGAAGATTAAGTTAGGTTGATTGACGCCCAATCTGGCTTATGAAAATGCATTAACTTTCAGAGTTAAGGTTTACGTTAAAACAAATGCAGTAAAGTGAGAACAATATTACAGTGCTAAACTATTTATTACAGGGGTTTGAAACGTTACATTGAAGATTAAGTTGGATTAGTCTAGCTTATGAAAATGCATTAACTTTCAGAGTTAAGGATAACGGGAGAATAACTGTAGTAATATGTGTAGTCTGTATATGGTTTTTATCTGGCGATGAAGGTAACACTGGTTGTGCTAGGGCAAGTGACTAATATCACACCTGATTGCATGTTGACCAGTGTGCACTGTGGTCGGCCGTCTAGCCAGTGGTTTCACAGTTTTACAAAGCATCTTTAAACTACAAACAGCCCTTTTTGTATCTCTTTACTACCTGCACCCTGGGTTCTTTTTCTCCAATAGATTTTACAAACACACTTACTCACCATTTGCTAAAACAAGCATCGGTTAAAATCCTCGAATTCGCCATCTGAAATCATCCCTTAACTGCTCTACCAATAGACTGAAAAGACTCTTGCATTATTCCTTCTCTGTGGAAACGATATCTGGTATTTACTTACCATTATTACTTGTTACGGGACGACAGTAGTTCAAGGTGTATACTTGCGCCTGGTTCTATTTTCCAGTTGAATCTCACAGTTCACCTCAGTCGTTGTTGTTTTTGGCGCCATTGCTCTTTATTCTCCTTATTCCATTATAGGGGATTGTAAGGGGGTAGCAAAAACAGGTACCAGCTACCTATATATAGATTGAGAATGTTTTTGTTTAGGAGATTTTTTCACGCATGGGAGTGTGTTTTATAACTGGGAGGGGTAGGTTCGGAGATTTTTTGGCTTTCTGGATAGAGCATCCTTTAATTGCTTATTGAATAAATCACTTTCTATATCATTAAGCCACTATGAACCAATCTTATATAGCTAATTAAAAAAGTTATAAGCCTCATTAAGTTGCTAACAAACAAACCTAACTATGATCTAGTTTCCCTCTTGAATTTTACCACATCGATAACTTAATTGGAAAGGTAAGATTGTCTTTTTTCTATTAATTTAAAATAATAAGACATCTTATTTAGTTAAATATGAATGGTTTCCTTAATACACTCATTAATTATGTGGCAGTGTCCTGAAGAATATTATTGATTATTGGACAAACTTTTTATAGATCAACTATTTACATGCAATGATTGGTTCACTAATAAAATCACATGTTCACGTGTTGAATCTATATAGGGCTCTTAACGAATTTCACACATTGTGCCATGTTTCACGGCGAACATTTTTGTTGGTTAACTTATGAAATCTTTGTGTTTTTCGATGAATTTGTATATGTTCAACAACAAATGCTACACATTTCTTATGTTTCACCTATTGAATATTCTTTTTGGTTTACTGATGAATTTCATATATGAAACTTTGTTTATATATGTGAAACAGTATAAACATGTAAGATAGTATGTCACCATTGTTCGTGTATTGAACATATTTCATCTTTGTTCATATATGGAACACCGTCGTCCACGAGCCACAGTCTGCCATGATCCCCTTCACCCACGTTCTTTTGCTTCCCATTACCTTAACCCCGTCCATATCCTTTCGTTTTTCTTTCACTAAGATGGAGATGGACAACAATACAGAAGAAGCGACAATAAAGCATGGAAAGAGATGGAGACAATGAAGATCGATTAGAGATGGAACTTTGATATGTACGAGGGTTTTAAAATGTCTGAAAGTGGTTGACGAGATCACAAGAGAAGGGACGGTGAATTGTAGGAATGAGATGAAGACAATGAAGATCGGTCGGTGATGGAGACAGTGAAGATCTTCTACTTTGCTTCAAACACATAAAGTCAAATTACTAATTTGCCATTATTCACTAATTTTACATCAAGAAACCACTTCATAGTTTCATTTATTATGTTTATGTCACCCTCCATTATTAATCGTTGGTTAAATTCATCAATGTGGTATAAATTGGTTAACAAGTTTATAGTATTTTAGTTATTAGTAAAAGAAGAGAAGTTATATGAGGATAATTATGAAAACCATTTCGAGAACTAATATATCATATATTATTTTACATGAATTTTTAATTTAATTGTTAAAATTTAAGGTTTTGATTAATATATATTTGTTTTACAATATGAACTCTTTTACGTATTCGTTAAACGAAAGCTACAAAAAGAAACTAATATCATAAAATAAATACATATAAAACAAAATTACGGTGAATTAAATTTTGTTGATTAATATACTAAATGTTATTTATAGATAGAAAATAAACACATGAAATAATACTTTTAACGTAAAAATTCTCCAAATAGATAAAATCGTTATTTAATTATGTTTTTTAAGGGTATTCTAGGCTTTGCTTATTTAATTATGTTGGTGTATATATCTATACTATATTATAAAATATTTGATAAAAACTCTTCAATTATATATATAATATATTTATTGATGCATATTACATAAAATTCAACATTACAAGTAAATTATGCATAATAACAATTTATTAGGGCTCCATGTTAGAGTTCATGTAATGAACGGTAGATAAACATTATCAAATACAAGATAAACACTTCATTTTAAATATAAATTTGTTAAATATAATTAGAATAATCACTACTATAACAAAATACTTAATTATTATTTTTCTAAAAAATTATTTCAATAACCAAAAATAAATCATTTTATTTCTAAACTTGAATAAAATTATAATAAAAATTCTGAATTAAAGAAATTACAAGACAACAACTTGTAAATAGTTAATCTAATACTAATATCATTTATTTTTGTTAAATCTTTATGATATCTTAAATTTTATATTTTATTTAAAAATAAAAATAATAATAATTTTTTAAAACTATATAAAATCATATTATAGCATTGATAAGGGTAAAAATCAAAATAAAACATTAACATTAAAATGTATCTTATTGCATTTATACATTTACATTTCTAGTATATAATAAAGAGATATAATAAGTTATTATACATGTACATTTCTACTTTCTAGTATTGTATAATAAAGAGGATATAATGAGTTAAAATAAGGTGAAATGATTAGGCTCATAGATTTGGAATAATAATAGAGAAAAGGGATTGACAAGTTGAATTGATTCCCACCACTTCACATATTCAATAGAAAGAGGGAGGGATCATCAACACCAATAATTTATTCATGAAAGGGTCCCAACTTAACGCATAATGTGTTTGATTCATGTAAAAACAATGTTTCATATAAACTATTTAAAGAGTAAATTACAATGTAGGTCCCTATTTTTCCTCTAAATTTGAATATTACCCCTCTTTCAAAATAAATATACCCAAAGTCCTTCTAGTTTGCAATTTATTGCATTATGAGTCCTTGTTTCTAACATCATTAAGGCTATGTTTGACAACCTGGCTGATAAGTAAGTTGATAGTTGTAGAATTATATAACAAGTTGAGTTAATGTGAGAAGTGTGAGCAATTGATTCAAACTCTTGATCACCTTTAATCTCAAGCCTACTGGTGCTGATTTAAATAGTAACGGTAAGATACGGAATATTGATCCACATGGAAAGGTTGGTCACAATCAAAAAGTCCAATATTAAAAAGTTAGTTTTAGATAACAAATTTGAAGTAGTATGGTTGGTTGGTTGGTTAATTAAACTACTTTAAAAATCAATTGTAAAAAAAGAAGCAAATAGTTTAAAGCCTTGTTGAGATATGAACGTTCAGTCCGGTAAGGTAAAAAATTATTATAGCGTCAATGACGTGTAGCTCAATTGGTAATGAGTGAGGGTATTGTTGGTCCGAAATCGAATGGTCCTAGATTCGACCCCCCCCCCCCCCCAACCGTTGAGTGAGTCAGGTATGTCCCCCACATAACGGAATTGATAGACGATTGTGAGCCAGTTGGGGTTGCCAGTATCACCTTTTTTGTCCAGAAAAGATATTATTGTAGTCTCACATATTCCAAAATTTATTTTTGAGTAACTTCTGAAAAGTGAACACATTTTCATATGTTCAACTAGTTGTCAATTAATCAAACGTAATCTTCAATGAAACTTAAAAGTATGGAATAACGCAACGAAACTTTAAATTATATTATAGATACACTTTTACTATTTTATCGTTCGTAATCTCAACTTTGCTTTACACCCAAAGTTCAGGTTGTCAATAGGTTATTACTCTGTTTCTTTTTACAAGAGATGTAAAGACTTGAATTATAAATAATGTAGATGAAAAATGCGTGAAATTACATATGAGTGCTAAAAGACAAAAAATTGTAAGTAACTAACTACAAGTGCAAGAATTAAAGAGAAGAGAGTAAATGGTGGCAAACAAATGACAAGAAATTAAATTGTAAATTCTAAAGGTGCAAGAATTAAAATGCAACAAAAATTCACCACAAGGAATTTAACTATGAATTATAAAAGTGATAATGTAAATTATGTGAAATAAGGTACGAAAATATAAAATGCAACGAAAGGAGTGTTAGCCTAGTGGTAAGGCTTGGGCACTACATAGTGGTGAACCCGAGTTCGAGCCTTGGGGGACGCATTCTGGAGGTACGGGGGCTTCGACCCCGGGCTGCATGCTTTAGCAGTCGGGCTTCGGCCCAAAATTGCCGAGGATTAGTCTGGACCCAATGTGGTCTGGGATACCTCTTCAAATATATATATATATATATAATGCATAAATAACAAAAATGAAAGTTAATGAGAAAAGTGCAAGAAATCTTATAGATCTTTTATCATAAATAATGTATTTGTATTATTTGTGAAAATTGGTCGTTTGGATCAAAGAAGAGGAAAAATGGAGCTTATAATTGTGAATATCAAAGCTAACAACATAAAGAGGTAATAATTTAAAAGACGAATAACTATTTGTGAGAATATGGCTTGTCTTAAAAACCAAAAACGACAAAATCAGTGCTTCTGGGAGTTCCACGCAGGTTAGGCCGCATGCTCACCGAGTGCATTTGAAGGTGCACAAAAGAGTGCCTTCCGCGGGTTCCACGTGGGTTCACCCGGGAGCTCGCATGAGTACGATTTTTGGCCCTACATCAGTAGCCTTGGTGGGTTTATGCAGGTTTACCCGCTGGCAAACCGCCTGACCATCTTTTGGTTGGCGTTTGATGTTTTCTTTCAGCTTTTTGGTTGACACCTCATCTCTACTCTTATTTTTATGTTAGAGGAAGCCATACACCATATTTGTTTATTATTTTTGGGTGTATCTAGTTGTTACCTCATCCATATACACAATTACACACACTCCTCTCACCCTTTTGAATTATTCACAAAATTATCATTTTCTCCAACTAGTTAGTAAGCTCAAGAAAAAAACCATAGAAGTTCCTCCATTGTAAAGCTTTGTAACATCTCATTGTATTTCCATTAAGTGACAGTGGATCAGTTCTCGGCGTCCTCCGCCCATGGTTTTTCCCGATTTGGGTTTCCACGTAAAAATCCCAGTGTCTCTCTTTACTAGCTTTATCTTGCATTATATGGTTGTTTATTGTTACATATACTTGGTGATTGATTCTCTCATGTTCGTTGATCATATTTCCGCTTATATTTCGTTATAAGACCCTAGTTCATTATTCTTGGGAATTACGTGTTTATAGTGAGGTCCAACTACAAGTTATTTGCTAGTTGGGTTTCGGTATTTTCACAATACTATCGCAGTAGGATGAGAATGACATTGCGTGAAAATTAACAAACCACTTGGATCACAAGATCTTAAACGCCAAACAATCACTTAATGGAACAATATTAAACTAAGATTAAAGAAGGGATGTAGATGGTTGTGGAACTAAGCTTCATGTGAACACAAGGGGTGGAGATGGTTGAAGAAGAACATCATCTCTAGATGAGAAGAGATGAGAGACACCAAAAACAAGTGGTTTTTTATGGTGAAAGGGTTGTCTCCTAAACCAAAACATGGCATCTTTTTTATAAACAAAACTCATGGTTGATAATAATACCCTTTTAGAAGGTATCCCTGGATCACAAAAGTGGGTCTCCAAAAACCCGACCCACGACCCAATATACGGCCCATCTTATATTAACGGGTGTTCTCGCTTTCTTATAAAATAAAGGTGTTTACGTTTAAACCCTTTCTTATATTATATATTTATATGATATATATTAATACTTTTTTCAATTGAAAAAAAAAACAAAGGTGTTACAACCCCAAATCAAGATAAAGCAACTTAAGGAACATGATGTTTTCAAAGTGTATGGGTACCAATATTGTACGTTTCATAGTTTGCATAGGAAAACATCATCCACACCCGAAAATTATAACAACGCCTCGGATAGACTATACTTCAATGTCTAAGCCAAACTTTATATAGTGATGAAAATAAAGACTATATTAAATGCACATAGCTATTAACGAGAATGCAAAGAGCTTTCTCGATGTATAAAATCACGTATGATTCACATACAAAAGCACATACAAATCAAATATGATTTAGGGTTGAGCACGGTTTGGTTCAGTTTTTGGCCGAAACCGAACCAAAAACCGAGCAATTCGGTTTTTATTTTCAGTTCAATTTTAAAACCGATAGAAATGTTTTGATTTCGGTTTCGGTTTTTGGAGTTGGATTTTGTTATTTTGAAACTAATAGAAACATAAACATTGAGGGGTTTGAAATGTTAATTTTGTGAAAAAATGGAAACCAGTCATGTGTGTGTGTGTGTAATATACATCGATTTGCTGCGGTTTTTGGGAAAACCGATAATTTTTGTTCCGTTCGGTTTTTCGGTCGGTATGGGAACCGAAACCAAACTATTTGGATTTTTGGTTTTCGGTTTCGGTTCTGTTTTTCGGGGTTTTTTCGGTTTCCATTCGATTTTTGCTCACACCTAATATGATTCATGTACAAAATCACATATGATTCACGCTACTTTGCTCGCGACTTTAAGTCGCTTCCAAAGTCGTCCATGTCCCATTTTTCCGTTTAACGTAAAATCAAATGTGATTTTGTACATGAGCGAAATTACTCGTGTTTTCATAAATAGTTAGCATTCTTGTTTAGACTTGTTTTTTCTCTCTATATATATGTATACGCATCAAAACTTATTTTTTATATTTTTATGAATGATTTAACATGATTTTGATATAAATAAAATAAATCTATATGGTTTAAAAGTATAAAACAGGTTGTTGTTATCAAAATATTTGGTGACATTGACATCAACCAACACCCAATTGATTGTTCCACAAATGACTAAAGATTTTAATTTTTAAATGAACTACTTTTATACATTATCATTGAACCTTTTTTATTTACTTTCATGTTTGTTTTAAATCTTTGATGTGAACTAAAACTAATTTAAATATGAATAGGCTAATTCCAATATATAATATAGAGATTCCTTCTTTTGTGAACCAACTACATCACAATCGAGCAACATTGTATGAGAATATGTCACGATATTCAAGGACAAGGGGTGATTCGACTAGTTCATTAATTTTTTTAAAGATATCATAAATACAGGTTATTAGGATTGCATACGGGTAAGGTTGACCGAGTTAAATGTATTCAACAACACAATCAATGTTTGTAGTTTGAAAATTAACAAACCCAACCGAAAATGAAAGTTGGGTTAAGTTGGCTGAGTTAAAACTTTAGTACATTATTTACAATTAATCTAGCTAAACGGTTTTTTTGAACAATGATGAGAACATTCAAATAAGACTAATAAACTAAATAGAGAAAGTGTAAAGTTATATTTGACAAACTAGCTAGTCGATGTTTGATAAACTGGTTGATTAATAAATTATGTTTGATAAATACTAGCATATAAGAATGTAAAATGACTAAAAAGTTATCTTGAATAAAACAATCAATTACTATTATTTTATAATATAATGAAAATAGTTAAAATAAATCTTCAATGATATAAAATATGTAATAATACAAGCAAGATACTTAAGGAAAATTAAATAATATAATATATAAATTCATAGAACTTAAAATCTATATATATATATATATATATATATTAAAAGAAGGTTTTTGCTGATGTCAGCAAAATGAAATTGGGTGATTTCATTGGTCAATTAAATAAATCCTATCAAATGATGATGTCATAATCTATTTCTATTTTTTTTTCCAAAATTTACATACATAAAATTTCTCATTAATTTATTAGTTTCCCTTTTATAATTTACATTTTGTATCCTTATAATTATTTGATTAAATTACTTATTACCCCTTAGTTTTTCAATTTTCACTTTACATTCTTATCATATTAAGGTAAATAATGTATATGAATTAAAACCATTTAAGTTTTTTGTTTTTCTTTTTTATAAATTACGCCCTTATAATCGTCTCAACGATACCTTCAAAATGAGTATAATATTGAATGTTTTTTTAATTTATTTATATTAGTAAATATTAAGAATAGATATAAATTAAGTTGTTTACATTTTATTACAATTCTATCGTTGATATTCTTGAAATTTAAAAATTCCTATTTTTAATCTAAAATTTGTTATATATTATTTATAAATAATAAAAATTTATTTTTTTTAAAACGCTATTGTTGATGTTCTTGGAATTTAAAGATTCCTTTTAATCTTACTAATTCTATAGATCATTTATAAATAATAAGTTTTTTTAAAACCCTACAAATAAAAAACACTATATAAATAATAATTGTTTTTAAAACCCTACAAATCAAAAACACTATATAATTTATTTCAGAATCCCTCCCGTTTTATAATCATTCACGAAATCCAAATCTTTCAACAAAAGAATTTCAAATTTTTTAACTATTAGATGACTAAAATATTTAATAATAAAGTAAGAGTAATTTTTTTTCATTTAAATCGTTGATTAATTAGAATTATTTTAATAAACAATAATTCTCTACTTACTCAATTTCAAAGAAAGCTTTGAATAAAAAAATGAAAGAAAAGTAATTTAAATGTTATATATATAATTTCCTAAATGGTTATGATTAAACTAAATCATTAATGTTTCTTTTATCAATTAACTAAGTCATATTTATATTGTTAATTGGATATTACGTTTGGATTGTGGTGAATTATTTGTGAATTTTATAATGCAAATGTTAATTCTTATTTGAAACTAAAACAATATGTTTAAATCATCCGTGTATTACACGGGCCATTAACTAGTTATATATATATTATAAGTTTTTAATTTGTTAAAATAAATTTTAACTTTTTTTACGTTCTTTAAAAAATTAAAAATACTCTACATTAATCTAAGGATTTTAAAAATCATTACATGTAATACAAACAAAAATAAAATTGACCTACCTAACATCTCTTAGCTAATTAATATATTTAAAATAATATCAATAATAATCAAATTAAATGTTTTATTAAAAGTATTTAGTATTTTTTTAATTATTATACGAAGTAAAATAAGTATACTTTTAATCGTAACTTATATAAATATTTTTGAAATTTTTATATTTATTTTTTTATAATTAAATATATTAATAACATCTATAAAAAATTAACACTTAACTATTTAATATATAATGTAGAATTACAATTAATTAATAATTTCTAGTTAATTTTAATTACTATAAGTTAATATTTATTTATAATAATTATGTATTTATAATTTATTAATATATATTTCATTTTAATATATTAACAGTAAATACAATTAATATTTGTTGTAAAAGATTAATTTTGGCAACCCAATCAAGTTAGGTTTAATTCAGGTTAAATTGACTGAATTAGTCAAGTTAGTCGGGGTATTTTTGCACTCTACACGTCATCATATAATTTTACTAACTACATTTAAAAATTCATATGTCGATCGTTAGATTATATTATAAGTAATCTAATAAATCCATTATCAATGATATTTTGAAAAGGTTGTTACATTATTGATGCATTTGATGTGACTTTATATTCTTATGCTTTTCTTTTTTTAACTAAAAGAAATAATTATTAAAAAGAAATTTCTTTACAATAGTCTCTATTTCAGGACAATTCCAAACATATAAAATACAAAAAAGCTGATTCTTCTTTAAATTTGCAAGGAAATAGAAGATATTTTTTCTTTAAGCTTTTAAAATGCAAATATAAAAATATTTTTGCTAATTCAAATAAAATTGATTAATTTTAACTTTTATCTATGTGATCGAGAAATTGTCGAGTTTATATAATGAAGTAATTTGAAATTTCGAATAATGAACCGTTTATCATATGTTTATTGTTTTGAGTTTTTATTGAATCGCTTACTTTACTAGATGAGTATTTTAGGATCGATAATCTTACCTGTTAAAAGAATTGTCAATAGACAACAATTGAGGTTCTTAACCGGAAAGTGAGAGAGAAGCTTACCCAGTTAGTGCTTACTAGGAAAGAGAGGCTTATACAATCCGTTTTGATGGTCAATAATGTAGCATCTTCCTAGTTTTAGTTTATTATATTGCCTTTCAGATAAAAATGTAGTCTAACAAGGTATGTGAGAGTCGTGATTTCTGTTGGTAAGCATTTGATAAACAACTCAACTCATAAGATATACCGTCAAACTAAAAGGATAAAAAACTAGTACAAGTTAAGCTAATCCAATTGATTAATATATATTATTAAAAACACAAAGCAATTGAGTATGGATTAAGCATGTGTTGGACATTGACACTAACAAACCTATAAAGATGTTTTTTAGGTGAAACACGTAGCTAATTCTAAGATAGATGAAAAAAAAACTAAAAAGTTATAATGGATCAGATTGAGAATTATTTTTTATTATTGGAAGATCGTGTAATAAATATTTATGATAGAAAGCGATTCATATTACATGATATTGCTTTATCGAGAAAAATACTACTATACAAATCGTGTAATATAAATATTTATAATCAGTTGATTTTGAATGATTCTTTTTGTAATTATCTCTCAGTTATATCTTGATTAACTTCTTTCTTTTAATTAGATGTTGTTTTCATATGAACGGCTTCACATAAACATTTTTTTCGGATGAAATAAATTTACGACAATAACAAATTTTTGTCCTTTGATTCATCATAGCTTCCTTGTTTTTTTCAACTTATGCAAAATTTTCAAGCAAAGATAGTGATGGCATGATTTTTCTTTTCAAACTAAAGAAATAATATGACCCATCTTTTTCCATGTCATTTATCATCTTCATTGTCATAATCCTAGCCTACTCTCCCTCTCCTTCCCCCTAGTAAACTAAAGACATTATTTAATAGCTATTCTTCACCGTAATCAACAACTAGCACATATCAAAGCATACATCAAACACACAAAACAAAAACACAATGCACTATGATGTGTTAAACAATATTAGTATCTATCGACGTTGAAATTTAGTAAGGCCGAAGTTCTATCAAATCACATATTGAGAATCATTGAAAACAGAAACCTTGCACATCAACATCACTGGTCCAAAAATACCCGATCAATCAGAATGAACTGCCATTTTAATAAATTAAAAAGAAAAATAATCCAGGATTCGTATTATATATAGGCGAATATTCGGCTGTGAACTCAAATCTAATTGCAAACGTGAGGACAACAAAAAGACGCGCCACGTGTCACATTCAGTCTGAATAATACATGATTTTTCAGACTGCATGTTATGCATTATTCTTGATGAATAATACAACATTCAAAGTCTTCATGTTATATTTCAGTCTGAATAATCTAGTAATATGCAAACCGAATAGGGCACGTGACGCTTTCAGTTGTCCTCATGCTCACAAACAGATTTAAGTTTCAATTTAAAGTTGTCCATGCACACACACACACACATATAGGGGTCGTATCCGTTACAAACCAGGTAGTTTGTACAAACTATACAATTATTTGATTTAAATTTGTTTCCTAATTTAAAATCATAATCACAATTAATGAATATTATCATCTTCCATATATATCTTAGTTTACTTAATGGACCATGATAAGTATCCATAAATATCGTTATTATTTGATATCTATATCTATATATATATTAACAAAAGGTTTTTGCTGATGTCATGATTATGAAATTGACCCATTTGATTGGCCAATTAAAAAAGAATCATCAAATAATGATGTCATCATTTATTCTTATTATTTTAATACCATAATTATCTTTATAATTTACATTTTTTATCCTTAGAATTATTTGATTATATTACTTTTTATCCATTAGTTTCTCATCTTTTACTTTACATCCTTATCATTTTAAAATAATAATATATATTAATTAAAAGGGGATAGTTCTCCGAAATGTATTGAACTATCCCCAAAAATCTATTGTGTGTATCCAACTACAAAAAATGCTATTGTGTGTATCAAATTTTATTTTTTTTGCTATTGTGTTACAAATGACTTGTAATTTTGGTAAACTGATACACACAATAGAAGAAAAAATAAAGTTTGATACATTAAAAAAAAAGTTTGATGCACACAATAGCAAAAAAAATAAACTTTGATACACACAATAGCATTTTTGGTAGTTGGATACACACAATAGATTTTTGGGGATAGTTCAATACATTTCGGAAAACTATCCCCTAATTAAAATGTATTAAAATTTTTGTTTTTTGTTTTTTTATAAATTATATCATTATAATCGTCTCGACAATACCTTCAAAATGAGTTTAATATTGAATACTTTTTTAATTTAACTACATTATTAAAATTAGATAAATTAATTTGTTTAGATTTTATTACAATTCTATTCTTGATATTCTTGAAATTTAAAGATTTTATCTTTTTAACCTAAATATTTTTATATATTATTTATAAGTAATTAAAATTTATTTTATTTAAAACTCCATTGTTGATATTCTTGAAATTTAAAGATTATATCTTTTTAATCTAACTATTTTTATAGATTATTTATAAATAATTAATTTTTTATTTAAAATTCTACAAATAAAAAACACTACATATTTTATTTTTGAATCCCTCCAGTTATAAAAATAGATATAAATTAATTTGTTTAGATTTTATTACAATTCTATTCTTCATATTCTTGAAACTTAAAGATTTAATCTTTTTAACCTAATTATTTTTATATATTATTTATAAGTAATGAAATATTATTTTATTTAAAACTCAATTGTTAATATTCTTGAAATTTAAAGATTTCATCTTTTTAATCTAATTATTTTTGTAGATTATTTATAAATAATTATATTTTATTTTATTTAAAATCCTACAAATCAAAACACTACACATATTTTATTTCTGAATCTCTCCAGTTTTAAAATCATTCACGAAATTCAAATCTTTTGACAAAAGAATAATAAATTTTCAATTTTTAAAATTTTAACAGCTATTAGATAGCTAAAATATCTATTGTAATAAACAATTATAATGGCAATTGTCGTATAACATATAATTTACATAAGTATTTAAATGGTAATGACAATTGTCATGTAAATGTCTATTCTTATTAAAAATTAAAATAACATGTTTCAAATGCCCGTATAATATACGGGTAATTAACTAGTTATAATGGTTTGTATAGTTTGTACAAATTATCTGATTTGTATTTGATATTTCCCCTATATATAAAGCATAACTAATAGAAAAAACCTTGATCAATGAGTTCTATGCATGACACAAAACCAAATCAATTATCAGATGCAAATCCATATATATATGTGTATATATGGAGTCAGGGAGATAAGGAAAGTAAATGCAAATAGGTCGATTGGTAAAAGGATAGACAACGATGTTTCCCTTAAACAAGTTAATTTAAAAGTCTGAATGAGACGAAAAGGAAAACGATGTTAGTTATATGGTGGGTTTTGCACCGATGAAAAATCAAAGGAATATTTTGGAAGACTTCTTTTAAAATTAGCAAGCTAAAAATTAAAAATATAAAAAATAACTTTAATTCTCTATTTTAAAGAATTTTTAAAAAATCTATTCAAGATTCTCTAACAACTTTTTAATAAAAATGGTTAACTTGCAAAAACAATAATACTCATAAGAATACAAAATTAGTTAAAAAAATACAAATAAACAGACATAGAAATTTATCAGCCGTACGTGGATGGGATTGTCAACCATTTAAAAGAAAAGGAGAGTTTTGAGTAAATACATTAATCATTCCAAGGACCCCATTCCATTTTGTTTTCTTAATATCATGATATAGATATTTTTTTTATATTCTAAATTACAACAATTATTAAATGTCGGTAGCAGTTAGTACATAGACGAAATACGACTTAAAACATGAGTAAAATATGTTTCTCAAGCTTGGAAGTTGTAACAACATGCAACAAAATTTATACTCTTCCAAAAAGAGGCATAGGAAAAGCTCCAATAGATTGTATCAAATAATCAGGTCCGATTCTAGGCACGTGCAGCACGTGTTACATCATATGATATTAAAGCCTAAGAAGACATCAAATTTTCGTATATTTTTAGTTCTGGCCTTTCGTTTTTGGATTTAATAATTTGGGAGACGGACTTTAGTATCAAGTGTACTAATTTCAATTTGGAAAAGGAAGCGAGCACAATCTTAATCCGAGTTTTATCCTTCTATGCTAGGCTAATATTGTTTGGGTGTTTTTTGGTATATTTTTAGAAGACATTAAACATGTTTTATAGATCACAACTATCATGTGTACAAATAGAAAAAATAAAGAAGAAAATATAGCAAGAAAAATGCTCAATTTTTACAGGGCTTGTTAAATAAATATTTGTTCGGCATGAAAATGTGGTTGAACATCCCAATGAAAATGTGCCTCGAAATCCTGATGATTTTGTTGAAAATATTGCAAATCCAATTGAATATATAATTGATGATTTTGTTGAAAATACTCAAAGGGCAACTAAAACTCCATGTACCTATGAAGTTAAAGACAATAAGAATCCGTGTAATGATGAAGTTAATTTAATATTTTTGATCCAATTGTTTGAAATATGGGTTAGAGTAAAAAGGTAAAGATTTGGTTTAAGGAAAAACCAACACCACTTTGAATATTTCTGGTTTTTAAGATATGATCCCTTGCTCTAATAACCGTTAGTCTCAATTGTTATGTACAAAGAAAAAATGACATTTATATTACTTTCTCACTAATATATGATTAAATTTTTTAGTCTTGGCCTTTCATATTTTTTTTAGTCTTATCTTTCTATTTTATTTTTAAGTATCAAATGAAATATGACACGTGGCATAACTTTTGAAAGAGAAAACACTCAATCCTTCCTCAATTTCAGGAAACGTAGATTCCACATCCAAACTTCGACCGTCATTTTCCAATTAAACTCTAGCACTAAATGCATCCCCAATTTCTCATGCAACTAAAAAAAACATTTGATTATTATTTCTAAAATTATAATCTTGTTTTTAAAAAATTTCCCAAATAAAATCACTTTTGATTTCGATAATCATATCAATTTTAAAATATCATATTTATTTATCGATATAGAAGTTTTTTGCATTTGATTTTATTGTTAATACTTCATGTTATAACAATAAATGAAAGCAATTAAATTAAGAGTAAACTACAAATTTGGTCTATTTTATTTCTCAAAAGTAACACTTTTCGTCCTTGTACATTCAAAAATACGGTTTAGTAACTTGGTAAATTGCAAATAAGGAAACCTCTTGCGTGTAAGTTGTAACTTAGTTGGTAAAAGGGTTGGGGAAACTTTACTCAAATACATAACATGTCCTAGGATCCAACCCAGGGATCCCGCTAGCCTCAACCGTTGCTGAGTGAGTCAAAAGATGCTCCCTTACATTGGTATCCTTGAAGGCGTTAGGATTGTCAGTAATCAACTTTTACCCAAATTGCAAATGAAGCAGAGAATGCGGTACTCATGGTCTTAATAAGCAAGAAAAAAATCAATATGCCTGCATATGGAAATCACTAAGGAGTAAGTGAAAAAAAAATCTTGACCAAATGTTTAAAGGAGACGTGTCAGTAAGGGAAGACCATAGATGGGATGGTGATGAAGCTCATAAGTAAATAACCTCTGGCTAGAGATTGGGAAGATGAAGAGGAGGAGACACAAGTAGAAAATGGGAGAAGATAAGTGGTTTTTTATATTTTACTGTATGTATAGCTTAGAGTTGTTCATGGATAGTACGATCCACTTGACCCGTTATTAGAAAAGTGAATTTGAACAACCATTCATAAAATTGGACGGGCTTGGTCTGTACAACTAAAATTAATGGATATGCCTGGAAAACAAACAAAAGAATCCAATCCGTCCAACCTATTATATTATTATAGTTGATTAAATTTTATATATAATTAATAATTTAATGTTTTTATTAAAAACATTTAGAAGTGGATTTGGGTTAGATTCCCTCTAATGAGTAACAACCATTACCCAAATATATAATATGTGCCAAGTTGTATAGTACGTCTCAAATCTTAATCTTGAAATGTTAGGTGAATATATATTTTATTATCGAAAGAACCCGAACTTTAAAAGTTAATAAATTATTAACGAGAAAATGTTCACGATCCATATGTTGTGAAACTATTTATTTCATAAGTTATATAGATTGATATCTTTTGTCTTGTTTAATGCTCAAAGGAACTTATGTAATAATATAAATGATTTTACAAATCTAAAAAATTTATATAAGTTTCATTTTTCAAGTGTAAATAAAAATAAGCCCGCTAAGGCGCTAACTCTTCAGCAAATGTGGCCCATTTATTTGAAGAATATGGGTAAGTCCATTACTCCATAAATATATACTTAAGTTTGCTATCTTATGCTTATTACTTTTTAGACAAAAAAGTTATGTTAGATATGGCCCAAACCCAACCCAAGCCTACAAATAACAACCTCTAGTATAGATATAAATCATCCCTTGGAGAATTAAGGTAATGCCTGGAAAAAGAGAAGGCAAACACACATCATCTTGCCTGATATACTTGAAATAAAAGAGATTTCATTATATTGTGTATGAATAAATGATACTAAATGTTTTAGAAGTTGTTTTCAAAACTTTAGTTAATCTATCCATAAGATAATTTAGAGATAGATAACATAGTATGGAGAAATATAAACCGATAATTAAAGAAAGTTATCTAGTGGTTATGTTTGACAAATAATAAGCTAGTCGATAGCTGATAAGCTAGTTAGTATCTGATAAACTAATTTATGAATAAATTATGTTTGGCAAAAACTAGCTTATGGGTATGTAAAATGACCAAAAAAGGTATATTAGGGTATAATAATTAATATTAATAAGAGTATAATTGAAAAAACTACAAAAAACTCCAAAAAGTCACCTCCAACTCCAAGTAGCTAATCAAAAAGCTACCTTATAAGGCTTGTACTAGTACCACCTGCCAGTGGCAGATCCAGAAAAATTTGTCCTCGGGGGCACCATATAAAATAATAAATAACTAAATTTTTTTCCTACGTAACGATCTTTAAGCAATTAACAACTTATTTTTCATAAGCACAAATCTTGTTTCTGGTCTCTACTTAGTATTTGGATTGTCGAGAATTGAGAGATCTAAAACGAATTAGCATTTAATAATGAATTAAGGCCTTAGGTATTATTTTATGGGTTAGATTAGGGACTTCAAATTGTATTTTGTTGGGGTTCTTGTGTGATTTGTCGGGGTCTTTGTTTGATATTTTTAGAAATTGCAAGTAAAAAGTTAAAATGATTTCTTTGTGGACAACATTTTGTAGGGGCCTAGGACCCTTACACCTTTGCCTTCAATCCGCCTCTGCCACCTGCTGGCTCCAGCAGGTACTAGTGGGCTGGGGTACTCCCCCAATGGGCTTCGAGCTCGAGTTCCAGCGAGGCTCTTATGTCCGTTATACAACCCGACGTTTTTCCTCTCTCTCTCTCTCTCTCTCTCTCTTGATACAAACACATATTAAATTAAAAAGAAAAGATTAAGGGTATAAGAGCATCTCCAACAGCATTGCTAAAATAGAAAAAAGTGAGTTTTTTCTTCCTAAGTTGCTCCAACAGCATTGCTAAACCAATTGCTAAAATAGAAAATTTTAGGATTTCCTCTAAATATAGAAATTTCTCCAAAACTTCTAAATGATGAGAGAGAAACATATTTTTAATGCATTCCACCAATGACATAATTTATTTTTTAAAAGTTTTTAAAAAGTTTATTGGGATAATAAATATAATGTATATTTTAATAATATAAATGATGATAAAGCCTCTAAAATAGCAATGCTGTTGGAGATCAAAAAATAAAATTTTAGAAATTTTGATCTCCTATTCTCTAGGAGATGCTCTAAGTATTTGTAGGATAGTGATACTCATATTGAGGGCTTGGTGAGAGTAATGGGGTAAAGCTAATATGGTGCTGATGTAATGATAAAGACTTTGAGGTTTATAGGTTACATTATTCATAGCTTATAATCTACTTTTTGTGCATCCAAATACATACATAAAAAATAATCTAACTCATAAATTACCTATAAACAATACCTAACCAAATTTGTTTTGCATTTTAGACATTCAAGGGTTTCTAGAATGGAAGGAATTCAAAGGCTACATGATTGACATTTGGCGTCCCTATCAAAATTTGCATCCAATTCCCATGAATTTGGAGCTAAAAAGTCCAAAAACCAACTTTCTCTCTAACGTGTCTCTTTTCTATTGCATTTGTCATTCGCAAAACGTGGATGTATTTCCATCAACACAAGTTTCTCTTTCTCTCTCTTATTTTTCCCCTAAAACCCTCAACCCCTTTTTTTCTCTCTATCTCTTTGGATCATAAACATAAACCCTAAAAAGTCGTTTGAATATAATTAATACAAGAAAGAAGATCCATTTGGGTTTCAATGGATATGGGTTTTCTTTGAAGAAAAAGAGGTAATTGGAATGAATGATTTTAGAAAGAAATTGGGGGTGGATGGAAGTGGAAGTGGAAGTGGAAGTGGTGGTGGGTATCATTATTACGGGATATGTACCGCCGGCGGGATGTTCAGCGCCGGCGCCACCCATCTCGCCGTCACCCCTCTTGATGTCTTGAAGGTCAATATGCAGGTACAATAATTACAATTTACAACAATTTTGTTCAATTTGGGGATTTTTTAGATTCCAATGCCTTTGATATAAAAATGACACAATGTCCTCAAAGTTACAATTTTGGAAATAATTTCACTTGATTTCTTTTCTTTTCTTTTTATTTTGCTTTTTGAATGTGGACAAAACTAGAAAAGATGACTGTATGCAGTGGTGGATGAAAGATTTTAAGGTAGGTGGTCACAGGCCTGTAAAATCACCAGATGTGTTTTTTTTAGTTATTTTGAGGGATTCTTTTGGTTGATTTCTAACTGATTTTTTAAAGTTTCGGTTGATTTCGATATCTTCTAATATCTCGGAGTGAATATAGAATTTTACTTACGGAAATCAATTGAGTGGATGCACGTAATCACGCTTAATAGGTTAGCCTATGTTTGGCAAACTAGCTGATTAGCTAGCTTGTGACTGATAAGGTAGCTGATTACTAATACGTTAGCTGATGCGTTTGGCAAAAACTAACTTAGAAAGGTAGCTTATTACTAATAAGTTAGCTGATGAATAAGATGTGTTTGGCAAAAACTAACTTAGAAAGGTAGCTTATTACTAATAAGTTAGCTGATGAATAAGATGTGTTTGGCAAAAACTAACTTAGAAAGGTAGCTTATGACTATAAAATTACAAAAAGAGACATGTTTAAAAAATGGTAGAATAAAACTTAGCAGGGGTATATTTGGATAAAAAAATAATAAGTCTCATAAGTCACCCAAAACGCTAGCTTATGGTCCATCCAAACATGCGCCTGACTTATAAGCTAGCTTATTTTTACCAAACAACGGCTTAGGGTTTTAATTTGACATATTCAGTTTAATAATTTACCAATTTTGTCCTATCTTCCTCGGATAAAAATGTATTTTTTGTTCAACTCAAGTCCTCTCCCATGCATCAAACATGGTGCAACAACTTCTTGTAGTGTGTCACAAATTACTAACCTTTGTCCTTTTTAGCACACACACCTAAACCCTAAACCGTAAACCCTAATACCCGATAACCAAACCATTTCGAGTTAAATCATTCATTACTTACAAGTATTGTTGACAGATTCCATTTCAATTCAGGTGAATCCAATCAAGTTTCATAGTATTGCTTCGGGTCTGAATATTCTGTGGAAAGAAGAAGGTCCTTCTTCTCTATGGAGAGGTTGGTCCATGAAACTACTCGGTTACGGTGTTCAAGGTGGATTCAAGTTCGGTCTCTATGAATTCTTTAAAAGCCGTTATTCAGATGTGTTGACGGGTGAAAGGCAAAGTATCGTATTTTTTCTTAGCAGTGCATCTGCTCAAGTATTTGCCGATATGGCTTTGTGCCCCTTTGAAGCCGTTAAAGTTCGTGTCCAAACGCAGCCCAATTTTGCTAAGGGATTGTCTGATGGCTTCCCGAAACTATATGCACGAGAAGGCCTTTCCGGGTATGTAATATTTCCAAAATAAGTGTCCACTTTCTAAAGCAAGTTTATACTTGCCAATTCTACCCTCAGTTATAACATGTATATTATTGAGGGTAAAATCGTCATTCAATCTATTAAAACAATAAAACTGTAATAATTCCACATTTTTAAACCTGTCTGCCTTTTCTGGGTATGTAATGCTCCTTGTGTTCCCAAAATAAGTGTCTACTTTTAAAAATAGGTTTATACTTTCCAATTCTAGCCTTGATTAAAACATGTCTATTTTTAATGGTAAAATTGTCATTTTGTTATATTAAAAATGTAATAATTCCACATTTCTTTACCCGTGTGCCTTTTCTTTTTGTCGTGGGTACACAGATATCCCGCCGTGCAATACTAACTCCGCACGTGAGCATTGCACGATGGAACCAAGTTGCAATATTTTTTTCTGTTTACAAGTAATTGATTATATTTATCGTAACTTTTGCATGTCGATCTTATAAAGTAACGCCGCCTTTATAAACAATTTCAGATTTTACAAGGGGCTCGTTCCGCTTTGGGGGCGTAATCTTCCATGTAATATGCCTTTTGTCCTCGCGTTCTTTTAAGTTAATTTATTGTTCTGTTGTTCACTTATATTTTTCGCACACACCTTTTTACAAGCAGGCGGTTTCCACAGAAGCAGTTGTTCTACTTTTTACGGTTCTTATGTCTAACATGTTTTCTTGGCCTAAAATTTGTAATTTGGCAGTCTCGATGATCATGTTTTCAACGTTTGAGCATTCGGTCGACTTTATTTACCACAAGTTTGTTCAACGGAGAAAGGAAGAGTGCTCGAGGACTCAACAATTAGGGGTGACGTGTTTGGCAGGGTATACTGCAGGAGCCGTGGGTACCGTAATTTCTAATCCAGCCGATAACATAGTGTCGACTCTATATAACAAAAAGGCCAACACCGTGCTGCAGGTACCTTTGTTTACCGCTTGATCGTGATTGACAAATGGTATATGAAGCGTATTACTATTAATATTAATATCGTTTTTCAGGCTGCAAGGAGCATCGGGTTTGTAAATTTGTTCACTCGAAGTCTTCCTATAAGAGTTGCACTCGTGGGACCTGTCGTGACGCTCCAATGGTTTTTCTACGATACCATTAAAGTGCTTAATGGACTGTAAGTGTCTTTACGATATTGAAGTTTCAAGAAATGTGGATAACGACTAAATTAACATTCATATAGCTGCCATGGGTTGTCCCTTAAGGGGCCCGTTTACCAATATAAATTGGGTGAATGCTGACTGGGTCGGTATTAATCACTGACCTAGTAAGAGTCCCTTACTTAACTTACGAGGCCAACATCATGGACCGGTAAGAGGGGCTTGGTAAACAGTCTCTTACCCCGGTAAGCAGGTAATAATCAATCAATCAATCTCTGAGACTTTGTATATTTTCTAAATATTATAGGCCGACAAGTGGAGGGCTTAATAGAGTGATAGAAAGCGCTGCATGAAGAAGCTTTTAATCATGAAGAAGAAAAAGCGGATGCTGTATATGCCACGGCCCCATGTTATATCCGGGATTTGATGGGTGCGTATATCGATTACCCGTAGTCGGTTAAAATGACCATTTGTATTGAAGTTGATAACAGGAAACATAGGTATTGTTTTTGGTGTTGAGAAACTTGAAAATTAGATGATTGGAGCAAGTGAAAGAAAGGTTTATTATATAGAGTGCAATTCAATAAAGAAAATGGTATTCTTTTTCTATGTAGCATTTGGTTTGAAAGTGCAACTTATGGAGGAGGTAGAAGTAGAGAGACTCTTTTAAAAAAGAAGATACGATTATTTGAAACTTAACATGTCATTTTAAAAGAAACTTACCCGGTGAATGTTTATCGGATCATTTTGCATTATTGGATGAATATAATAAGAATTAAGAATATGAGTTGGTAAAGATTGAGAGTTTTTGTTGTTGTTGAAGGATATTTTGGTCTTTGTTTAAACTAATCCCGGCAAATTATAACATCAGCCCTGGTAAACAAAGTGACCACAATGGTTGTGGACGCCTGGAATTAAATCCTGGGCATATGAGATATTTCATTACATTCTTTTGAGCTTCAACCACTACGTCACAACCCGTATGGTTAAGACCGAGGGTGTTACACGTAAGTAAAAGTAACAACTCTTACTAGGTACATGTTTATCGAATAAAAGTGGTGCATGTGATGTCGTTTTAATGGATTAGAGTTTTATCAGGCAGGTTAGAACTGATTATTTGTCGGTTTGGGTTAGTTCTGAACTATATATATTATTTTATTTTTTGTCTTAAGGATATAATATAGTAAAATAAACCCTTTTTTGTGGGCTCGATAGCTTGTCCATGCCGATATTATAGTTGGTTGGGCTTGTCCAAGGACTAACGGATTTTAAAATGTCAGTCTTCATTTTTATAGCTCATAGTCTACGTGAAATAATTGTATAGCAATCTTTCGATCTTAATGTAAGATGTAAATTTAGGAATTAAGAAGTGGCCAAATATATAATAAGCAACTTGTCAATTAAGGTTTTGAGTTCTAAAAGAGTCATGTTCCATTGAGCCAGGCTGGTCGTGACTAGAGGTGCATGTAACGGGATAAAAATTGATCCGGAACCGGTTTTAACCCCAACCGGTTTTTTCGAAAAAATAAAAACCGTTTTTTGTAACCGGTTCGGATAATAACCGGTTTTGAGGTGAATATACTTATCGGTAGGACCGGTTTGGTTAGAAAAAAAAATCGGATATCCCGTAAAAAAAATCGGTGTGCGCAGTTCGACTAAAAACCGGTTATAAAAAAACACGGTCCAGTTATTAAAAAAACTAGTTTTATAAAATTCGGTTTCGGTTTTTTCCCTGGACGAATCCGGTAACTAGTTATTTTGTGCACCTCTAGTCGGGACTAATAAGTGCATCTCCAACAGATATTCTAAATATTCTCTAAAATGAACAATCAAAGTCTAAAATCCCTATATAAAAACGAATTCACCTCCAATAGATTCTCCAATTTAAAGATATATCTAATTTTTTCGGGCTTGTGGGTAGTGATACTCTTATATATTGTGGGCTTGTGGGTAAAATTGATGTGACAACTTGGACTTTGTAAGCTTGTAGATTGCGCTACCAAGGACAGTGAGCTGTTGGAAGACCCTCTCATGCAATTCTTTGGAATTTCTGATAGTATTCAATATTCTCTATTTTTTTATTACATCTATGTTGTTATATGATATAAAATATGATTTTTTTATGACAAGATTTACTTATGGAATTGGTTAGATAGTTTCTAAAAGTAACCTGAGACCTGAGTATTAAAGTTGTTATATACTTTGTGAAGTATCTTGGAAAAGTAACATTCTATTCCTCCTCCATTTGGTCAAAAAGTATTCCCACACTGCTCTGCTGGCTCTCTTGTTAACTTCTTTTTGTTCTCTTTCTTTAAAAAATGGACTTTATAATTCATTTAATCATATAACCAACCAAGAACAAGATCCCAAAAAAACAATGTCTAACAAACTTATTACACTAGTATTTTACAAACACATTTTTTTACAGCTTCAAATAGATGATAATGATTCTTAATTACATGATGTAAAGGGACAAAAACGCAAAACATAATAAACAAAAGTAGTAGAGAATCACATCTTCGCAAAATTAACGATTACCAATAATCTTCGCGTTTATAAAAAAAATAAAAAATAAAAAAATCCACCGACATCCGAGTTTTGCTGCCGTACGAACTCGAAATGACGCATTACTTGTCGTCGTAGCATTATAACCATCCTCTAATTTAATTACACCAAGTGAACGAAGTACTCGATAGAAAATTGATTCAACTGAGCTTGGATCGAATTTGGGGGTTAAGTTTAATTTTATGCTCGAGTGTAGGCATTGGTACGGATGGTCTGAGGGAGAGCGGCTTGATGATCAGATGATGATCTGATAAGCTTCCGGATTTGAGATCTGAGTTTATAGAGGATATGTCTCCAGCTACCTTTGTTATGGCAACCTAGTAGAGATGTTTCTTCTTGGTTCATCTCGAGATCTTGTGCAAAAACTGGTTTTCGGGAAAGGATCCATCCCCAACCACGATCCCACCAGTTTCGGATGGAGGTAGAGGCCGAAGATACTGATTTGGTGGGGGGATGGATCGGAAATGGGATTGATGAGAATGAAAGCCTTCGGCGCAATATTCCGGCTGATGATGGATCATCTTTGTGAGAAATGGGGAGAGAGTTTTGTCTGCGGAAGGTAGAGGTCATGTTGTATTGTTGAATTGGATCTGATCAAGAGAGAATTAAGCTAAATTAAGATGGATGGTGATGAATCAGATTGGAAGAAGAGATCCAAAAGGTGAAGATGAAGGGGAAGTGTAGTGAAAGGTTGTGGGATCCATCCATCTTATTCATACACCAAACTTTGATTACACCATACAAATAAGTGCATGTGGTTCATACAATCCTATTATATAAGGTGGGACACTTAAGAGGAAAACTCATTTTTCATTGCGAATATTAGAGTTTTTTGTAAAAATAGGGTGGTTTTGAGATTCCTTTGTGAAAATAGGGTAGTTTGAAAATCCTTTGTAAAAATAAGGTTTTTCATGTGGGTCCACCATTTTTCATATTAACCGTGTTATTTTATTTTTTATTTACCTATTAGACCCTATGAATATTACAAATATAACCCTTTAACTAACATCAAATTTTTACTTTATATTTCTTTGTTTATAAAATATTACGTTTAACCCTTATTGTATATTATATATAAATTGATTTTATCAATAAAATGTAATTAAAGCTCATGTATTATTTTTTAAAATTTATACCATTAAATAAATCTCTTTGATACCTTCAAAAAGATACCAATATTGAATATATTATAATGCTACGGAATTACAACACAAATATATTAAAATTTTATGAAATTACAAGATCAAGAGCATATGCCATTACAAATAACAATTACGACGGCTAACTTAAGATACAAATTAAACGCTAAATTACGACATCAATTGAAAAGTTACCAAAAACCTTTCTTGCATTAAAAATGATTTATCAATATTTTTTTCTAAAATGTCGTTATTCATTTAAAAGTATTTCACTTTACCCCTTTAAATTTTCAACTAACCCCCTCATTCAATATAAATTAAACTTATTAATCAAATATTTGAAATAATGTTAAAAATTTCTATAACAAAATATATTATTGAAAAGCTTTCGTTGAGACGATTAAAATGAGCCTAATATTGAGTGTATATATATAAACTCTCTTCTATACGGTTAAAATATATCAGTACCGAATATATAAAAAATTTCAAATTATATAATATATTCATCTTTCTATAAATTATGTGTGTTTTAAATGTAAAAAAAGTATTACTTATTAACAAAAAAAAACTTTTTATAGAAGTCATTGCATTGAGGAATATATTTCTTAGCATTGTAATATATTCAATATTGGTATCTATTTAAAAGTATAGAAATGATTTATTTAATGGTATAAAATTTTAAATATAATGCATGAGTTATAATTACATTTTTATTGATAAAATCAATTTATATATAATATACAATAAGGGTTAAAAGAAGTATTTTCTAAACAAAGAAATGTAAAGTAAAAATATGATATTAGTTAGAGGGTTATACTTGTAACATTCAAAGGGTGCAATATGTAAATACAAATATAAATAATACTCTTTATATGAAAAATGGTGGACCCCACATAAAACAACCCTTTTTCAACAAAGGATTTTAAAACTACCCTATTTTTACAAAGGAATCTCAAAACCACCCTATTTTTACAAAAAACTCGCGAATGTGAAGATAGCTCAAGAGCGTGTCACGTGTTACATTCAGTCTGAAAGATTGCGGTTCTAACCGGTCAAAGCCGCAATCTTTGACTAGTCAAAATTCGTATGGACGCACATCTGTGAGGGGCATTTTTGTAAATGTTATAAATAGGCCGGATGAAGATTCATATATAAATCTTCATATATGAACATGTTCATATATGAATCTTCATATCTGCACTATTTGTAAAAATTACGAAATTAACCCTCCTTGTCCTACATCCCTTACGAGGAATTATCCGGTGTTTCTAGGTCAAAACCACCTTTGTTGACCAGATGAGTGGTAGAGATTACTTCTCTACTTCGTATCTTTTAGCATTTCTCATTTGAACATAATACTATAGAGGAAAGTTCAAATGTGAACCACTTTTTGATTGTGAACGTGAGGACAACCGAGAGCGCGACACATGGCGGCTTTGAGTGTGGTCCCCCCCCCCCCTTTAATTCAATGCCCTCCCATGAATCGCGCCTAGTCATCCGCTGTGGACTTGACGTGGCGTCTAGTCATCCGCCACATGCATGTCGCGCTCTCGGCTGTCCTCACGTTCACAATCAAAAAGTGGTTCACATTTGAACCTAACCCTAATACTCTATATATATATATATGTGGTGAGAAAGGTTCAAACAAAAACAAAACCATTTTATAGGAACAAATGAACAATTCTAAATCACATATGATGTGGGACCCACCATTAAATAAATCATATATGATTCAGATGGGTCCCACCACTAAATATATATGATTTATTTAATGATGGGTCCCACATAACATGTGGCTCAAAATGCATTCTTTTGTTCCTACAAATGAGGTTGTTCTTGTATGAACCTCCCTCTGTATGTGGTTATGGTTAAATGTGAACTCAATTTTGGTTGTTAACATGAAGACCACTAATATCATGCCACGTGACAATATTCACTTTGAATATCCTGTATTATTCAGAGTGAATAAAATCGCCTAAGCTTTTTTCATTCTGAATAATACATGATATTCATAGTGAATATTGTCACGTGGTGCGATTTTAGTGGTTTTCACGTTTACAATAAAAATAAGTTTTTATTCAGACTTTCTTATATATGGATATATTGTGGAGAATTAAAATACAAGGTGGGTCAACTTAATGTAAATATCGAAAATAGCCAAATCACATATACTCTTTTAGTAAATCAACGAAGAAGATAGAGTTTTGGTGCAAATGACTCTTTAAAATGAAGAAATGTAAATTCTCCAAGTTTTAAAAGTTCTATAAAAATGATTGCTTAAAATAGAAAAATGATGTTTTATTATTACCTTTACAAGAGTTTTTAAAATTAAATGTAAAGTAAAAAGATAGTATTTTAATAATATAATTTAATAGTGTAATACTTAAAATAGAAAATATATTGAAAATTAAACGTAAAATATCTAAAGATTTGATTTTCTAATTTCTACTATTCATTTTGAAAAATCTATAAAAGATACTTTTACATCTAATTTACCTTGTATTGAAAAGGTAAGGTTGCATTGACAACGCAACCATAAAACGATGCAACCTTTAGGGTTTTTGTAAATAAGATATGTGATTTTTGATATTTTATTTAAATCTATCCCTAGGAAAAATCAAATAAATAATAGTAATTTATAAGAATGCAAGAAATTATTTGAGCTATCCAGTTTTGGGTTTTAAGAGATAGGTTATAAACCAAAATGATAAAAAAAGTATCAAAGTAATTTGATAAATTAGATCTTATAACCAAATCCGAGATTTATCATGAAATAGTGCAAAATAGAAACCTCGGTCTCTAAACTGTATCCATATTTATTTTCATTTGGAACAAATGGGTATAAGGTCTTGAGGTATATACACCTGCCATTTAGCCCAATTAATGTCATAATTCTTATTAGCGTGACATCAATTTTTTTAAAGTAATCTAAAATTATCTAAGACATAAGTTATGTTGACCCAATCTTACTCCCACTTTTATTTTATCAAATAATTAATGAAGATAAAAAGAAAAGAAGAGAGATAGAGAGAAAGAAGAGAGAAAAAGGGGTGAGGGGAGGGGGGGATGGGGTTTGCCGTTCGAGATGGGGAAGCCGAACACCACCAAGCCAAATAGGAAAAGGTGGTATTGCCAATGGAACCCGAAGAAGCCGATGAGAATCCGACCCCTTCGGCTTATCCATAAGTTCAAACAAAAATATTTATGTTTTATGAAAATGGAAAAAATATTTAAACCTATTATAAAAATAAAAAGAAAATAAAATAAATAACAATGGATGAAAATATTGTTTCATACTTATCTATAAGTTTGTTGAATTCATTATCCTTAAAATCACATACAGATTTTACATTCAATCACAAGTATAACATGTGATAATTATGTTTGTTGTACACTCAAAGTTGTTAACATCAAACTCACGACATTATCACCTCAAAATCTTATCATAACACAAATTTATTCTAATTTTTATTAGAAGTATAGTTTGATGACCCAAAAGTATTCTCCCATTTTTGTAAAACACGGGTGTGACCGTTTGAACTCCCAATAAGATTGGACTAATGGACTAAACATGTAATTCACCCTAAAAATTGTGGTTTGAAAACTTAAAAAACATAAATAAAAATAGAGTAAAACGGCAAGTAAACTCACACATTTTCTCGGGGTTTCAGGGATCCAAGGGCATCCGACTAATTTCCATCGACCACGACCCAGCCTAATTAAGGGTGCTAGTATGTGACAGACCCATGATCTAGATATCGGCACATGTTAACCACGACGTTTGAACCCGGGTAGTCAGGGATACCATCCACTTACGCTCGAGGATGTTACATGACATGCGTTGATGTAAATTTCACTTTCTGTTCCTAAAGTTTATCAATTTCAACGGATAAACGTCAACGGATAAACGTCCCTAAACTTCAAAAACCTGGATTTAATATCTTACATTTGTCATTTCATGATTGTTTCTTCATTTAAGGTCTGTTAACATTTTTTTTAATATTTTAATATTTTATAATTTATATAATATATTATTTACATATAAGTTATAAAACAAATTGAAAAAAGAAAGAAAAAAAACAAAAAAATAAAAGAAGGATAATTATATCGTTTTGCATATCTGAATTCCAATTTCATCAGACATCTCTGGCAACCAAACAAACTATGAAATTGAAATCCAATTTCATTTCCTGCCAATCAAACAGAACATGAAATAGGATTCCAGTTCCTACAGATTTCCTGAAACCAAACAGGCCCTAGAGGCATTTTAATCCTTTTAAACAAAATTCTATTAAATCTCTCCACACCTATGAAGTATTTTGATCTAATGTGAGATGATCTTTTAAGTTTAAAGGTAACATCCATAAAAATTCACACAACTTTAGGGACCAAAAGTGAAACTTTACATATAAAAAACCAAATGGAATACCCTTTGGTGTCATGTCATCATGCATGCTTCAAATCATCTAAAATCACAACAACAAAAAAAACCTCTTTAGAGAAACAAAGTTGACGATCCGAATCCGAAACCCGAATGAGACCCAATTTCGCCATGGAAGTCGAGTGTATGAGAGCTTCCATGAGAAAGCTTGCAATTTGGTATACCCCTAATTTCAAGCCAATTACTACCCATGATGAGCTTGATCACATCATGTCTACTCTCGGATTCAATCCTCTGCCACCAATTTCCGCCACCGCCACCGCCACCGCCTGGAGAGAGTACTCGTTTACGGCCGCCGGAGCTTTTCTCTTAAAATCCCCTAATTCACCTCCTCCTCGCCCTCGCCTACCCTACCCCAGAATTGACGGCTTGCATGTGGATACTTATCGTACCTTTCTTGAAGCCATCAATTTCTACCTTCGTATGAACAACATCTCCGATCTTTTCCATATTCGGTGCGTTTCGTGTTTCCCCCTTTCTTTTTACTGATTAGTTCTCAATTTCATAATGTATGTATGTATATATGTGTATATATATAGATATAGTACTAGGTTTGAATGAGAAGGGATAAGAAATAAGAAGCAGAGAAGTGATCTCTGCCACTCATACGGTCAATAAAGGTGGCTTTGACCGATTATGGTAGACGCGATCACGGAGGATTGACGCGCTTCATGGAGGGTGGAGATGATTAAAGGAGGGTGACCCGATCAAAGCCGCCTTTATTGACTGGATGAGTGGTGGAGATCACTTCTCTACTTCTCATTTGAACCTAGTAATATATATATATATATATATATATATAATAAAACGCGGAGGACCATTCTCAGCCCCACGTTTTCGGTTAAGGTGGACGCGTCACGGAGGATTGACGCGATTCATGGACGATGGAGATGATTAAAGAAGGGTGACCCGGTCAGAGCCGCCTTTATTGACCGGATGAGTGGTTGAGAATCGTCCACACATTTTCTTAAAAAATTATATTTCACGCATGAACCTTTCTCTCTCTCTCTCTCTATATATATATATATACACATACATACATATATATATATATATATGCTATCAGTTTGATCAAAAGCTTTTCCTTTTGGTTTTGATTCCTAATTTTCATTGATTCATGTTCATTTGGTTTCTTGTTAGCTAAGATACACAGTTTCGATTTGGCTGTCTGTAATCAGATGAATTGAGTTTTACTTTGACTTTGATTGCTCAAAGTTTTAACTTTTAACTTCAAAATTGACATGGGTATAGTCCTCTTGTGACTAGTTGCTAATTGTAGTTAAGTGTTAATTTTGGTTTCAGAAGCTCATAGGGTTTAATTGAAGTGGAGTTTTCTTTGAGTTATCAATGTGAATTATTTGTTAAGTTAGTGATTTACTTGTGTTCCTTTCTTGTTTTTGTGATCAAAGATTGTGAAATCTTTTGACTATTTAAGTAGGATAGATGGAGGTGATGGCATTTAGGAATGTTGAGATGGGTTTTCAGTAATCTTGATTGTTTAATTTTGAAAAGGGGAATTCTTTAATGCATTCATCAATGGGGTTGTGTATTTTACTTTCATTCCATATAGTGATCATGAAGCATATGCAACATTTGCAATATTCAAGATTTACAAATGTTGATCAATGCAGATGTATTTGGTATCATCTTAAGCATCAAAGTTATTGTATTCAATCCTTTTAGAGATGATAAATGAAGCAAATTGATGTGATCACCTCATTCTATTTCCACATCATAATTGTTAACATTAGAGTTCATGTTAACATCAAGGAGAATATGGTCACTTTTTTTAGAAAAAAGATTTGATCATTTTGTACAGTAATGAAGATGATATTGCTTGTTTGTTCATTTGCATCAAGAATCTATCGTAGGGATTGAATTCTTGATGTTGCTTACATAGCTTGTAAGAACTATTTGTTAGTAGCTTAATGAGACTCACAGCTTATTCGTTTAGCTATACATGACTGCTTTTGTGAGGGAGCTTTATGCAGAAACTCAAGTTTCTCCAAACTTACCTCTCCCAAACAAAAAACTTATCAATCTATACATGCAAATTAAACCCACATGAACAACTTTATCTATACATGACTTAATGGAAAACCAACCAAATAGCCCCTTAAGTTTAGGTTGAATGGATGGTAAGGATTACCTTGTTACATATATGCATAAAGGTTAGGCTTTGGGGGTCTTCCCTATAGGTAGCCGGTTCGAGCTTCCTCAAGACTACTAGGGATTTTCCTTACTGTTATCTTTAGGGTCCCATAGGATTAGTAGAGATGTGCACAAACTGGCCTAAACACCCACAGTTATTGATGCTCAGATATGTGTGTCGTCGTTTCTAGCATTAAGGTTAACATCTGATACGCGTCTACTAGAATATAGAGTCCCACATGAGCTAGACTTGGACCATATCTCCTCGATACATATTGGAACCTCTCAAGGAATTTTTGGATGAGTAATCTAATGGGATTTCACATATTCTCAGATGAATGATGTTACTGAGTTTAATAAGTAAAAAAGGCGCAAGTTATTATTATGAACGGGGTAAGGTAAGTGACGATATGGTTGTTTCAGGGGAATGCCGCTGCAACATGGTCATGATAGGAATCAGAAATGGTGTCGAATGATTGGAGACGATTTGGTGTATGTGTACAGAGAAGGAACAGCGGAGTATGGCTGCTGTCCGGTAAACAAGAACGCGAAAAGCAGCAAGGATCAGAATTCGGTTTTACGCATTGTTCCATGGAAAAGCATCATTGACAGGATACTATAGTTTGTCTTAGTACATAATTCAACTGATTCAGATGAATATATTTATATATATTATATATACCCCTACCCCATCCCTAGGAAAAAATAGAAAAAGAAACAGAAGTTCTGATAACAAATGTGTGTTATTATTGTTATATGGTCTGGTGTAATCAAGACTTTTGACAGGATCAGTAGATCAGGCCTGCTTAATCTTTTTGCTTTTAATTTCATTTCTTTTTCTCTGTATGATTGTTAAACCAAACCAAATTAACCCACTAAAGGTGAGAATGTGAGGTGAGATGTATTTCTTATTTTTTTGGTGGGGTCCGAGGAAGGTGAGATGCAGGGGCGGGCCTACATTGAAGGATATGATTGGACGGGCTATCGCTACATGATTCCATTATAAGGAAAAAAAAAAGTATGTTTCTGAAGGTGCCACCAGCCACCGTATTATTTTGTTGGGTGCCACCATATAGTTTCTAACACTGAAGTGTTAGAGCAAGGTTTTGATGGCGGAGATGTTAAAGGCTCTTATCTTTGTACCGACCGGAGTTTGTGTCTCACTGTCATCAAATTTGTTGATTTTTAGCTTAAGTTTTGGTGGTTTTTTTATATTATTGTGTTTCTGAGATGATATATAGAAGGAGTCGGACATGGGTGTCTTCTATGCAGAGACAAGAAACCAACCAGTATATATATAAATTAATATTGTGAAATGTTTTTTTCATATGTTTTTATAGTTAAATTTTACCACTAATTAAAAAAAGTTGGGTTTGTCAGATGTATGTAGACCTCATTTTTACTCCAAAGTCTCTGATGAGATGTATGCAAGCCTCATTTCTACTCCAAAGTCTAGATAAATGTTTTTCGTAAAGGCCCAAAAAACTGTAGTTTTATATATTTTTTAACAATCTCAATACAAATAACTTACTTTAAACAACTATTTTTTAAGACATATTTAAAAATATTTCTATTTTTCATAATGTCATAAAAATCAATAAAATCATAGAATATGTTGTATTTGTATTCTCTTGCTCTTTTCTATGTTTTCAGTTTCACCTTACTTTCTTACTTATTTTTTGGTTTAGTTTCACCTTACTTGCTTTCTTACTTATTTTTTGGTTTAGTTTCACCATAGGCTATTCCCTTGTTCCTCATTCATGTTTACTCAAACATTTGCATAAATAAGGATCTTTAAGGATATATATCTTATCCTCACTAAATCTTATATCAAGTTGTTTTGTTGGATTAGTTTCATATGGTGTGGTGTTGGATAAGAAAATATGTAAAAAAGTTATAACATTTTAATTTCTTTCCTTACTTGTTGTTCTCTAAGTTTTTTAATTTATACCAATTACCAAGCACCAATGTTGTTGACTTTTGTTATCATTATCTTTTGACTATTTTTGAAGTATAGTAATTATATACAACAGATAAAAAATAAATGTATATATTTTATATTATTGTTTATTATTATTATATTAACTATTATTATTGTTTGGTAATTATTATATTAGTATATTATTAATGTAACATATGTAGGTCATTTTGGGAATGAGTTCATCTTTTCAAAAACAACTCGGCAAACTCGACCATTACCACATTGTACATCAAATGAATGCCAAGTTCAAAGATATATAAACTAAAGTATCAAAGTTTGTTGGGATTTACAACAACCTCTACAATACAAGAGGTGGTGGAATGAGTGAAGCGAATAATTTACAAACCGCTCATTACCGTTACCAAGAGGATAATAACGGCACCTTTTTTCTCACGAATAATGTTGGGCAATTCTTAAGAGAAGCCTGGTACCTCTCCTGCGGAATCGACCCTCATCCTTCAAAACGAAGCAAAACGTCGGAATCCAATCCTCGATCCACTACGAGGACTTCCAATGCACATGCTCCTATCGACCCCAACGAAGAAGATGACAATGACAAGGATGTTGAGGCAAACAAACCTATACGACCCATCGGTGGAAATCGGGGGAAGCGGCCGGCATTGACCTCTATGGGAGTCGGGTCTAAAGAAGAGAGCATCACATTGTTGTTGAACGAACTATCAACGATAAATTCGAAAAATGACCGATTTCTCTCGTATCGTGAAAAACACTTGGAACTACAACAAGCAAAGCGGATGGAAGAAGACTGAATTTTACATTCTGCTGCATAATCATCTTACGAGAGGTGCATTGACGACAACGTTGGCAATGAAAGAGATGATACGAAAAAATACAATTGGGATCCGCTTTAGATATTTATATTATTGTTTAGTTTTAAGGCTATGTTTGGCAAGCGTAGCTTATAAGCTAGCTGGTAGCTGATAAGCTAGCGGATAACTGATAAGCTAGCTGTTGATTGATAAGCTTGCTAGTAGCTGATAAGCTAGCTGTTGAACAAATTATGTTTGGCAAAAACTAGCTTATGAGTATGTAAAATGACCAAAAAGGGTATATTTGAATTTAATAATTAATATTAATAAGGGTATAATTGGAAAAAGCTACAATAAGCTCCTCATAAGCTACTCAAAGTAGCGTTTCAAAAAGCTAGCTTATAAGCTAGCTTCCTGGTACATGTTTGGATGGACTAGCTTATGCTTGCCAAACAAAGCCTAAGTTTAAAATTACGAAAATTTTGAAATTTTATTTTATTATCATTAGGTTTTTATTACTAGTCTTGTGTTAATATTTCATTTATTAATGAATTATATTATTTAGTTTTATAAATAATTGTTTATAAAAGATAATAATAAAAAGTAAAGGAAGTTTGGAAAAGAAAAAGATAGGTATAACTCTTACATTGGATAAGGGAAAGGGAGAAAGAAGAATAATTTAACACTGATATGGCATTTGGATAAGAGAAAAAGAAAAGGAAAGATATAACTCATGGCTTCAGTTGACTCTAAAACCAAACCAAACAAACTCTAACTCAATCCTGTCTCAATTTTTATAATACAATGGTGCAGAAATTAAATACACATGACCTACAAATCATAGGTGTTACATTTAACATTGGTAAATTTTGTATAATATTTGAATCAATGAAGAATGTAGGAATTAGGATCTGTTGTTTAGTTTAGTTTTGTGCATTAGATTAGACATGATGAGAATCTGTAGACAGAAAGCATGGAAGATAGCTACATAATGATAGTGATAAGATTCATTTGTTAAAAACAAAATAGTAGAGACATCAACTGCACAACTGCTAACCTTCTACTACTAAAGCTACAACTACAACCTAAGAAGGCCAAGCTACTACAGATCTGACTGCTCAAACGGCACTCTCACAAACAATTGACCGTGCAGGGTTACCACCGCCGACGTTTGATGAGGATCGATTCTAGAAGGCAAGCTCACAACCTGCACCACCATAAATAAATAAAATTATCGAACTCAACCATCAATCTTCTACAGATGATGCTCATGAATCGAGTTAAAGTAGGGAAACCTTTTTAAAAGGAGAAACACCCCAAGGATTGTCAAGCTGCTCCGGTTGACCAGATATAACCAACCGACCAGCTGGATCAGACTGTACCCGCACCTGCTTCCATCCACAAACAAAAAATATATATATTATTAGAATAATATGAATTGGCAGGGATAACCAGAGTTAATACTCTATCCATGCAATAATCAACATAAAATGGTCAAGAATTTTGAATAAAATCACCAGCATTCTAGATTTGACAACCCCAATTGTGGTATATATCAGTTAATTGGATTCAAATTTGAATGCAAATGCTAGTTAATAGTCCCTAACTCCCTATCCCACAAAAATTACAACACAGACTAGGCATATAGCTTTATGGAAAAACATTAATGTTCAGTAAATGTCAAAATACCCTTTGATAATGACAATGGAAGAATTTTTGTTGACCTCAATCAACATCACCAAAAATATGAAATCAGAAAATTCCAAAACTTGAAATATTTGAAATTGTCATGCGACGTCCTCAAAATGGAACTTCATCAGAATTGAGCATTCAAACCCACCAGTTCTAAAGCAAAAATAAAGCCATCAAGAAGGCATGCATGCATGCTTACCGTTGCACATAAAATTATAGTGAACAGAAAGGAATTTCAATTACCTCTTCACGCAAAAGCCCTGGAACTAAAGCATACACCTCAAAGCAATCCTTCTGTGCAATAAAATTTTAAACCAGTTAAATGCATCAAAAGACTACGATAAAACCCCTCAACGTCAATATAGTTCATCAACCAATGAAGAATCAAACGACTAAGTGACATTTTAACTTACAGTTCTCTGCACATTGATCTTCACCCAATCAGCAGGGGGGCCAATATCCACAACCAGGGAATCCACTCTGAGAAATTCAATATAGCAGCAAGTGTAAGTCGAAGCAAGAAAATTGTCACTTGAGATGGTAATCTGTGTTGAATATTATTACTCGTCCTATGATCCATAGTTGATACATATTAGTACTTTTAATTTCCCAAGTTCACTTGCTACTCTCTACACATATGGTGTAGTCCACTGATTTTTCTTGACCAGTAACATTTTCCGTTTTTCCATGACACGGTCGGTATCCTTCCACCTGCCCTGTTTGTGTTGATTTTTTCCACATGCTATTGCAGTGCTGTCTGCTCGTGTCTTACTGACACCTACAAGCCCTGTTCCATCTTTCACCAAAGTCGCCAGATCTGCCTTAAATGTGGTCATGTGACGGAACCCAATAATCTGATTCCAGGACGTACATCCTATGCCTTAAGTTTCTTACCAGTCCTACGGCTGATTTACAAATTTTTCCACATTAAGTTTCTAAATCAAGGATTTTGCATTTACTTACTGGGATCTTATGTTTTTGATATGGTCATTCTCTTTAGCAGTGACAGTGCTATATTTCAAAGAGATTTTAGGACTTGTAAACAACATGATTCATCATCGTAACCTTATATTGGATATTTTTAATATTCATAAATTTTACTTAAGTGTTGAGTACACTGTACCAGGAAACTAGATGCACAATAAGAAAGCCAAGAGATAAACAAGATATCTCAACTGTGGTTTTGACGCTTTCATGCGTGCAACTTTGACAGCACGTTCAACTGAAGATGGTTTTTTACGCTTCAGCAAACCTAATTGGTTAACACAACAGCCAAAAAGATGGTTAGAATAAAAGTATAGGCATTCAAATATGTTTATGCTATAACTAGATGTGAATTATACCAATGCTTTGCTTGTCACGCTTTAAAGTTGTGCTTGACGTCTTATCCTACAAAATAAAGGTGGTGATGTAAGTTCAGATATTATTAGAGCTACACACATTTCCATATATAATTATCTATAAACATTAGCCTAAAAAACTGAACTCACAGCATAACCACTGATCATGCCACATTCAGCAGCATGTAGAGAATAGAATTAGAAACAAAAAGTAAAGTTTGACTTAGACGTGATGGATCAAGAATATAACAGTATACCTTAATGATTGGATCTCCAACCTCACCATTACCAAGAAGACGCTGAGAATGCCAACCCTGCATAGCTCGAGCAGCCGCATCTCGTCTGGCCCTTCCCGATCCGGGAGTTTGATTTAAATTGGCCTGCCAACAAGAAGTTTATTCAGTTAAGGTCTTGAGGATCATACGAAAAGCTCAATGAAGCACTCATTCTGGAGGGGCATTAACTTCATTTGATTAAAAAAATTACATGTCAAATTAGACAATTGATGAAAATTGAAGTTAGATGTGTTAAGCTGATAGTCCAGTGAGGAAAGCAGAAATAAAGCATTTCAATAGGAACACCAAACATACATGATTGTTTAATTATAATAACCAATTAAATGAGATACCTGTTTTCCACCAGAAGCAGGTTCTGCAGATGAAGCATCAGTGAAAGGCAGCTCCCCAATGCTCATTTTATATTTCTCATATTCAAGCAATGCCTGCAAAATTTTGTGTCAGCACCTTAATGATGAAAGAACTGAAAACAGCTTAATAGAGTGGTTGCTAATTGTTCCATAATCCCTTCAACCAAAAATAACAAATTTATATAAACTCAAGGCTGTGGAGTTCGTTTTCACAGAAAGTCTCCAAGCAAAGTAAAAAAAAAAGCCTTTCTAAATCCATGATAACAGTGCCGAACATTTACAAACTACCAAAATGGGTATAGCAAAAGAATAATCACATTCCAACCAACCCATGCTCTGTATACAGTCAACAGGCTGAATCATCACTTAGCCAGTGGGTTAACTACTAGTAAAATGACTAGAATTACAGTTTTAAATATATATATATAAAAAAAAAAAAAAACGAGCTTAAAAGTTTGAAATCAATCCTAATAACCATTCTCAATCAACAAATTAACAAATGCAAGTGGACTACGATGCATGTTGAAGTGTTCCTTAAGCCATATACTTGAAAAAGCCAAAGCATTTGTACCTATTCAATTTAGAATCCTCTCCTTGCTACAAATGACATCCTTCTTCCAGGCTTAGTGGACTATCTCTGAGTCTTGAGCTAAAACCTTCTTAACAACCCAAGTAACATAGATAATATCAACCTCATGAGAATATTCCTAGTGTCGTCCAATGCTATTCAAAGAATATGCCATGCAACCATCCAATGCTGAATATCTAGTTTTCTCCAAATTATTATGACTTGCTTGGATATTGTAGCTTTCAAGAATTGGCTTGATACATCATACACATATCACGTATGTCATCTTAGCTTTTACAGATGAACCTAGAACTTTCATGGACAAGAACGTTCCCTTTAGGAAGTGGAGTCTCCAAGAACAAAAGAGCTTTGTTACTAACCTATCCACAAAATAATAACTTAGTGAGTAAAACAAGTAGACTTCTCGTTGAGCGCTTACTCAGACTCTTCTCTGTTCTCTCCTGGCTCACCTAGCATCCCGTTAAGCCGCAAAATAGACTAGTGGAAAATGACATACATGCCCAACCCATGACACTAGTCCTAGCAGCTCTATAACGGCAACAAAGACGTAAGCACATAAATGAAAGCTAATCATGGGGAGTTAGGGAGCATAGAAGTGCAGATGTGCTACATGACAAGCTAGCCAATGACCAAAGTATTGTACCAAAGAAAATCACGACCTCACTGGCAAAAGTCAAAAGGTGCAAATGATATTGTAAGACTCCATCAAATGGCTATAAAATAATTCTGTTTCTAGGTCCGAGAATCTGAGAATTAAATCTCATGTTGTAAAGAAAAAACTGTATCTCAAATTTACACTGATAAATATCAGTACCCTTACAAACTTGTAAAGAAATTATAGCTAATGCAAGTTCCTATACACCATAGTAATCTGAGAGTGAATATATTTTAACTTTCAACTTCTTAGTGATGCATCCAAAAACACTCAACTGAGAGAGGGTTGAAGTAAAAGGCACTACCACAGCTCTGCTTGTTTGGAACACTACCTGCCTCTTAGGACTATGAGCATAAAGGATAACTTCAGTAAGAAATTTAAGAAATTGCTATGCCAAGTAAGAAAGAAACAAGTAAACTTTCACCAATATAATGTAAGTGTAAGAAAAAGACTCTTATGTAATTGAGCAAGCACCTTCTCATAAAAACATCGGAATGTCCATGAAACAGTTGTACAAGTCCTGAAAACGAATCATAAGCGTCAGACTGTGAAACTGGTATTCAAATGAAAAATTGAAGAAGTAATCAGACACTACAAATAACCTTCATTGTTTCTAGCTTCCAAATTACTATGCTTTAATTTTTGTTCTTTTTATTCATCATACACCAGCATACATCACAGAGACATGTATGCATATAAACATATATCACACATGTCCATGCATATAAAAAAAATGATCTGAAGGAGAAAACAAGAGACAATTAAAGAATATGGCTTCTAGAAGTATGTCACTTCTCCTTTTCTCTCAATGAACTGTTGTTCTAGCCTGTTTATGGTATGGCTTCAATGTAGGGACTAATTGAGCGAACCTCAAAAGAAGATATGCCTCACCAAAGCGACTTTTTTACCCAGTCCTGGTAACACTTGCAAAGGATAGTCTCTTTTCTTATATCTTTGGCTTTGCCACTTAATTCCATTGCTAAACCCGGCATTTGACAACCACCACATGACCAACAGACCAATGACACCACCATCACTCTTCATGGAAGCTACTTCGTTCAAATTGAGGATATATGAAGTTATAACTCCCTTTTGAGAAGGGATGCGACTTGTAGATATTAGAATCTTTGAAACTTACCTCATTATTAAATTTGCACAACTTTTGGACCTAGGACAGAAAGGGTATGTTTGCAATTTTCTGGAGTGGTGATTACTCAAACATGGAGGATTGAAAAATGTTAGACAGTTGACTTTTAGACTAGTATGGTTGCCATCAATGGCCAAGTATAGCGAGGTGGAGAGAGTACCCAAATGTGGATTGACTAGATCAATCTTAAATAAAACTAGTGCTTCCACCGCGCGTTGCGCGGTTGCGAAGACTTCTTGTTAGAAAATATTGGACAAAGTTAAATAAATTAATTTTCAATATATCAAATAATAATCTAATAATAACAAACAATACACTTGATTTTATTCAGATACGATATGATTGCTCTATTATTTGTTCATTTTTTTTAAATAGTTGTTTGTTTCACCTCTCTAGAGCAAGAAAAAAAAAAGAGAATGAATTACATGATCAATAATTTGAGTTCTAAACTAAAATAATCATGCAAAATATTTATGTTTACATTTTGTGGTTGAGTTGGTTGCTTATCCATATTTTGATCATCTAAAAAATAGTTTCTGCACGAATTTCTATTGTTTAAATTTGTAGTAATTAAAAAAATTAATAGTTCAATGTATTAAATGAATAGTTGAAATTTGCGATATAATTTTTTATATAAACATTAATGGTTTTCTTAATTTATTTATATATAAGGTGACCAAAGAAGGTAGAAAGTCATATGTAATTATGGAATATTAAAAGTTATATAAAAATATGATAATGAGGAAACAAAAGATAGAACCTTATAATCAATAGTATATTAGTAATTGTTAAATTAGCCATTAGTATTTGTCCCTTTTTTTTTTTACCTTAAACCCTTTCACCATGTCCCTACAAAATTTTGTGAAGGTGTTGTCTTCACTTTAACTACACACATTCAAGACAACTTATTTCTATCAAATTGTTTTATCACTTTAGATATCAATATTTTTAGGAGATCTTCAACTATTATGCTTCATTTAGACATTTTCAGTGACAAAGTAGAGAAATCAAAAGAATATTTTTAGTGACATTTTTACTTATCAAATTGCTAAAATAGTTTACACTTGATCCCTTGTAAAACGTAGAAACCAAAGAATTGCTTTCTTTCGCATCAATGCCACCATCACTACAGTAGAAGATTGCCCTTGATTTTCAAATGTTATGTGGATAAACATATTAGACTAATGTGAAATAAAAGAAATAAATAAATTTAGGTGCAACCAAAGAATATGAATAATCATATTTGATAAAATATTTTGTTAATAACTACATCAAAAAAAAAGAAATATTCAAGGAAAAATTAAAAAAGAAGTTTGAGATTGGATGCTTAGAAAAATGTCATCTCATTATTGGGTTTTTTTTTTTTTTTAAATTGCAAATTGTGAAATTATAAATACATAACAGAATCCAAAAAGAACCCACAACAAAATAAAAAGTAAAAAAAAAAAAACATGTAGATCATAAGTTGTAGTTTGATTGTTGTCAACAAAAAATAACTTTTATAAAAAACTACAAAAATAAAAGCAAAACAAATTAGAAAAAATAACATCACTTAAAAGATCGATACAACATAAAAATCAAATGCAAAGCAATAGTATAAAAACATTATTCTATCGTAACATACAAAAACTATGAAAATCTTTTTATATTTAAAAAACCAATGATACTCATCCCCAAAAAAACATATAAGCCACATAAAAAATATATATATTTATATATATATATAATAAGCAAAACACATTAGAAAAAATAACATTACTTACAACATCGATACAACATAGCAATCAAATGCAAAACAATAGTAAAAAAACATTATTCTATCGTAACATACAAAAAATATGAAAATCTTTTTATATATAAAAAACCAATGATACTCATCCCCAAAATAACATATAAGTCACATAAATCATAGAATTACTAATAAAAAATGATATGTTACCTGAAACTTTTTGAAGATTGAGCAATAGTATTGAAGAAAACAAATTCTACAAAAGAGAAACAACAAACAAACATACAAACATAACATAGAACATAAAGGTTGTTTATATATATATTACATTTTGAGGGAGCATTGGTTATGTTGTATTTATATATGAGTTTGTTGTAGGTTTTTTCTTTAAGTAATAAATGAGAATTTGAAGAGGCCAAATTGAATGTCCATAGGAAGTTAAATAATTTAAAATTTAAAGCTAATTAAATTGTAAGCCAAATTACCAAAGAAGCCTTTTCATAGTAAATTACAAATTTTAATTAAGGGGTATTATAGTCTTTAACTTATTTAACATATTAAAAAAATTCAAAACAATGAGAAAAATTCTAGAGGCAAATCCTACTCTCACAATGTGCCACATCATTCTTTGTAGATCTTCCTTTTATATATATATAGATTATCAAAGAACAAATAATCCATCTTTTAGATTTACACCTTACTCCAACATCTGTAAAAGAGGGATCTAACATCTAACACTACATTGAGATGGGGAAACTTTTTTTTGTTGCAAATATAATTTGATACTTACTTCGGCGGTTTAAATGATTCTCCCACTTGTCGCCACAGCTTGCATGAGGTCACCTACATGTGACAACATAAAAATGTGCTGAACTCTTCTACAATGCTATAATAAAATCAGAGGAGCGAGCTTCTTACACTATGCAATAGTACAAATCATCTTAAAAGCAAATATGTTAGTGTCAAAACGAATAAATTGAATGTTTCCTATGATTACTACAGAGAGCATCCAAGAAAATAAAATGTAGTAAGATGAAAAATGAGCAAATCTAAAGTTAATTCAGAAGTTAGAAGAGGCTTATAAATGAATAAGCATGGAAATAGAAGAAGCATATAATTGAACTAGCATGGAATTAGAAGAAGCATAATACTGAATAAGCATGGAAGTGGTTTATTATGGTTCACTACATGTCTTCACTCTTCAACTAAGCTCCTAGGTTTATTGAATGAATGCTACTAAAAACATAGCTTCTACAGTCTACAGTGACATAGTTGAAAGCTTTCACACACACAAAAGAGTTGATCCCTCCTCTATCATAGCCATGCCTAAGCTCTAAACACGAATAAGATCACAAACAAGTAAGATAGAAAGATATATCATAAAGAAAAGCCACCACCATATGTTTGAAGTATTGCTCCGCTTAATAGATGGACAATAGAATAATTAGAAGTTGATATATTATAATTATTGACTAGATATATGAAGTATCAAGCAACCAATATTAACATGTTGTATTTGCTGACAAATGTTTTACATGTTTCTTTAACTAGGTCAGTTTACCACATTTTGCATATGCGAACCCCTCGTTCCAAAGTATAAGCTTAAGTAAACAAAATACTTCATTAATATTATGAACAAGTCTTGCAGCAGATCACTCATGGGCTCATGGCCGCCCTTGTAGGGGAGCTAACATCTACACACATGATAAGATTGGCTCGTATGGCTTCACTTCAGAAGCATTACAACATTGGAAGATGAAAACACAACTACTCATGCAAAAAATTTAATCTCTACAATTTTCTAACATGTTCTACGAAAGCAATAATGGGCATTTCCTAGGTGCTAATGTGGATATCAAAATAAAAATGCAGAGTTAGGATTGCCTCAAATAGCTATGCTGTATAAGCCTTTGCACATTGGGGGATAGAAGCACAACTGTTTACCCAAGTCCCAAACAACTAATTTCTACAATTGTCTAGCATTTTTCGAGCAAAGCAATGAAGGGCATTCCCTATGTACTAATGTGGATGAGGAACATCTGAAGGGAGACAACAGAGGCAGAGACAGCATCTGCACTTGAGGGTGTTTGGGAAGGCTTATTTAAAACAACTTATGACTTTTGGCAAAAGTACTAATTAACTTAGTGGTGTGGAAAAGTAGTTTTTTAAAAAGTGTTTGGATTAGCTTATTAGATTTTAGGGGTTTTTGATAAGGAGTTTTTGATAAGGAGTTTTTGATAAGTTAGTAGGGAGTGACTTTTCAAAAATGACTTATTAGCTTTTAGGGATGAAACAAGGAGCTTTTAAAACTAGCTATCCAAACACTTTATTTTAACTTATTTGCTTCTCCAGGATGAAATAAGTTATAAGCATCTCCAAATAAGCCCTCCCAAACACCCTCTTAAAATCTATACGAAGACGAAAAAACCCTAGAAATAAGTCCTTAGAGAACTAACAGAAAAGAGATTTGTAAGACCAAGAGTACCTGTTCGTAGCCACCAAGCCTGACCACTGATCTCCATAACCTGATATAAAAAATGTTAACAAAAATCTACTGATAAATCGATAATGTCAAAAAATAGGTCAAGAATCTCTCACTTGAGGCAATTTAATGGCTCTCCATAAAACCTTGGAGGCTTGAACTCCAAACACCTCTCTTTGTGGAAAATTTCAAGCTCCTTCATGAATGCCACTTGGTCCTCCTCGGTACCAGATTCATCTTCTACACCCGAATTAGGCTCCAATAGAAACGATTTCTGGTTTTGCAAGATCTTCAGTCCAACCTCCTCCTCCTCCTCATCCTCCATCGCATCCTCCTCTTCCCTATGAAGCAACTCCGACTCTATCTTAGTACCTGATACTCCCTCTGGCCTTACCTTTTCCTCAGGCGACAAATCCATCTCCATCTCCGTTTTGGCGACGACCAGTAATCTCTCAGTACGCTGCTCTTCCTCCTCCTCTGCTTCATCGTCTTTGCTCTCACCATTGCCGCTACCGCTGCCGGTCGGTGACGGAGACGGCGACGGAAAACGATACTCTCCGCCGTTGTTTTCCAGTTGTTCCTGTTTCTCAACTAGTAATTCTCCGCCATTCTCACCTGATTCCAACTGATTACCTACACCGTCGATTTCACTCCTCTTATCATCATCATCGTCGTCGTCATCGTTCTCACCGTTTTTCGCATCATCTGGACTTTCGACGGCGATGTCGCCGGACCTGTTGTCGCCGGCCGATTTCATGCCGTTATCGGTGGTAGGTGTGTCTTGTTGCTCTTTGTCTTCTTCTTCCAACACCATGCCGCCGTCGTCGTCGTCGTCAGTAGCAATCGGCGAGATTTGGCGGGGAAATCTGCTATCCTAAATTGGGGATTGTTGTTCTTCTTCTTGCTATTTGCTAACCCTAGAAATTTTACAAGAGATTTCTATTTGTCCATCTCCCTCCCAAAATCAAGTTTCATAGCTGGATCCTGGGATTTGAGCGAAACATCCACCCAAATACGTCTGTTTGATAGAAATGGTCCTTGACATTTTTTATCTTACAATTTTGGTCCCTTAAAGAAAAAATCTAGAGTAAATTATTTTTTTAGCCATTTGAAAATACCAAAGCTACCAACTAACCCATCTCTCCAAACTATTCATGAAATAACCATCAAATTCGCTCCAGACTAAGTCGCCCGGGGCGACTTACGTGTTTCCGGCGAAAATAAGACGAATTCGGCCACTTTTCCCACTCTCCGACCAAAACTCACCAGTGTAGCCCCGAGCGACTTCCGTATACGAAAAGTGTGATAGGCAAATACGGATGTGTGATAGGCAAACACGTAAGTCGCCTGGGGCTACTTCCCTTGGGGAGACTCCGGTGAGTTTTGGTCGGAAAGTGGGAAAAGTGGTCGGATTCATCTTATTTTCGCCGCAAACACGTAAGTCGCCCCGGGCGACTTAGTCTGGGGCGACTTTGATGGTTATTTCATAAATAGCTTGGAGAGATGGGTTAATTGGTAGCTTTGGTATTATCAAATGGCTAAAAAAATAATTTACTCAAAAATCTATTGTTTAAACATTCCTTATTTAACCTTTCTTTATTGATATATGATGAAACCCAAGTGTTGTTTCACCCAAATGGATGGAATAAAAAATTGAGAGATAGATTACTAAACTATTTCTATCAAACTAAAACATTGTAATTTTTCATAAATCCTTTTATTTATCAATTTCACTTTTATTCGTTCAGTCACCCCAATGAGGTTGATGTATTATTAACATTTTGGGTGTGTTTAGTACATAGATATGACAGAACATAACAATTGTTCAAGATTTGATAAACATGATAGGCATGACTAAATTCACCCCTGATGATTTTTTTAGTGTTTTTTTCTTACCATCGTAATTTTGATCCCCAAATACAAACTCAAAAAATTAGATTAATTATAAAGAACTATCGATGAGAAATCGATAGAAACAGACAGTGAATTACACCTAACATTTCAATGATTTAAAGTGATTTCTAATACAACACGAACCACATGAATCGCATATCGAAGACCACGATTCCACGTGTAAAGAAATCAGGACATGTCATCGCAGATGCAAATTCATGGGAATCAGAAGCATGATCGATGAAAGTTTTGTTATATAGTAGAGCATCAAGAAAGATGCAGCCACCTATTTGGTTAGGGTTCCACCACATCTTAACATATTCTTTCCTTTTTCATCCATGACTTGGTGGTCAGATGAATAGAATTCAAGGATGGTGAAAGAATGACGATGAAGGATCACTTAACATAAATAGTGAAGCCTTTCAAGAATCTTACTAGGGTTAGGGAATCTTTTTGCTAGAAAGGTCAATCTACTTTTGAATAATCAAGAAAAAAAACCATAATGAAAATTTAACTTAACTTACGAAACTAGTCCATGACGTATAACGCTAACAGAGACCCATGTAAGTGGACACTACTCTATCATGTTAAATTTTATAGTTTGCTTAGTATATGTGGATTTTGATTTCCACTCATCGATATTTTTTACACCTTATGAATACAAATCTTTATAAAAGCAAAAGAGAAAATATACACATATAACTTAGTTCAATAGTATTGCATGCACTATCAATCATCTAATACCTTCTCTTTGATCTATGTCGGGCTATAGGCTTTAAGGACTTCAAAACTTGTGCTATTAAACTTGACTCGAACTACCTAGTCCCTACAACCGACACCCTGTATTACATCCCACATCACATATGTATGCCACTTCTTCAACATCTCATCTCATGTAGCAAAAAACCATCCTATCATGATTCACGGGCTTCAATTGATGCATTCCTTGTGCATACATAACTTATTACAGTCGCGTTCAAAAGTGAAAAAATGACCAAACAAGATTACATAATAACACCCAATTCACAGGTGATTTTCACCGAGCTCACATGTAACGGGCCAAGTCAATCACCTTTGCACCCATGCATTGTCTATGTCCGTAATCATATGTGATTTATGTGCAAAATTCTTTTTTCTAATCTGATACTCCTCACTTGTTAAGTTACAAGTATATCATTTCAAAATAGTTTTTAGGTTACAACATTAAATATGGTAAGTACAAACCAAAAATGCTCTTATATCAACTTGTGGGTTGATTTGATTTGCCATGCACATTGAAAATAGTACAACATAATTGAAAATGAGTTATGCTAAATGCATCCTTATTATTAATTTTGTGGTCACATACATGAACATCAAGAACAAAACCCATCTTTTACATTTTCAATAGATGATTTAACATGATTTTGATATTTTGGGGTGCATATAGCAACACTATTTAAATAATTGACATTATGCAACCAATCAAAATCGGACAAAGAGACAGTATTTTCTAAATTTCTCTATGTGAAGATTGGAACATTAATAATTTTATTATAATTACCTCTCGACATTTAATCTTAAGGATTCTTATTTGTATAAAGAACATAAAATTAATTCTCTCTAAAATAATAGTTTTTGAAGAATTCTCCAAATTTGAAAAACTTTACCGAGATTTGTTCATGAGATTTTATAAGCCTTGGAAGAGATTTACAAAATCTTTAATATATCATTTTTCATCATAAATAACATTGAATCCTTAAAATACTATCGTTTTCTAGTATCTCTATACGCAAAATCAATCCATAAGTATTTCTAAATTAATGTCATCTCCATAGCATTTTCACATAACATCGTCAATCTGTTACACTCACAGTAATCATTTATCACTATCATTTTTGATAAACATGAAAATTATGTTAGTAATTTTATTTTTGACTCTAAGAGCAATCATTTATCACTATCAATTTGAAGAACTCTACATTAGAAAAATGCATTTTTACCTTTTTTGTTTAATTTTCCAATTCTTCTTAAAATTAAATATATATAATATTATTTATATACCATAATATAATATTATTTAAATTAGAATTATACTTTAAATAATAATAATAATAATAATAATAATAATAACAATAACGTTTATATTATATATACTATACAAAAGGCAGGCGCACCGGCTCCGACCCGCCGGTGCGACCCGCCCCAAACCCACTATCCAATATGTATTTAATTTTAATTTTACATATTAGCCCCTCAACTTATAATATTCATTCATTTTATATCTTTTACTTTTTAATATTTCATTTTACGTTTTAGTCATATATCGTATATTGGCTAAAATATATTTAAAAAAATACGTTTTAATTTTAACAAATTACGCAATTATAATCGTATCATTGACACGATCGAAATGAGCCTGATATTAAATATTTTTTGATGTAATCATTTTATTATATACTATATATATTACGATTAAAAAAAATCATATAATTCCATATCCATTTTCAAATTTACATATTAGTCTTCTAAACTTATAATATTTATTCACTTTATACCTTTTACATTTTAATATTTCATTTTATGTTTTAGTCATGCATCGTATATTGGTTAAAATATGTTAAGAAATACGTTTTAATTTTACAAATTACGCCATTATAATTATATTGTTGATGCGATCGAAATGAGCCTAATATTGAGTTTTTTTTTTTGTGTAATTATTTTATTATGTACTATATATACGCTCCAACCAACTAAATCATATACCGATTTTTAAATTTACATATTAGCCCCCCTAAACTTATAATATTTATTCAATTTATACCTTTTACTTTTCAATATTTCATTTTATGTTTTACTCATATATCGTATATTTGCTAAAATATGTTAAAAATTACGTTTTGATTTTAACAAATTACGCCACTATAATCATATCGTCGATACGATCGAAATGAGCCCAATATTGAATATTTTTTGATGTAATTATTTTATTATATACTATATATAGTACGATTATATGAAGCCAAAACACTGTTCATGAACAACAGCTACCGACATTTGAAGAAATTGCATTTTACCCCCTTAAACTTATAACATTTATTCACTTTATACCTTTTATTTTTCTATATTTCATTTTGTGTTTTAGTCATATATCGTTTATTGACGTAAATATGTTAAAGTATCGGTACCTACTGTTCATGAACAGTTTTTTGGGTTTCTGGTAATTGTTAGTATTATTAAAATCTCCCAAAATTAAATTTTTTGATTTTTTGATTTCTTAAATCTTTTATTTATTTTATTAAACCTTTCGTATGACAACATTTGTACAAACTTTATGTTTCATATAAATTCATGTTATTACTTACGATCAAATATACCACAGTTTATAACATGGCCTGAAACCCGGGCTCTTAATAGCCAACTTCCTCTAAAATATTAACATAAAATTCATGTTACTACTTACGATCAAATCTACCACAGTTTATAACCCGACGCGAAGCCCGGACTCTCTTAATAGGTAACTTTCTCTAAAATATTGTTACAACAACAGACCTTTACAATATTAACAAAACTCCCCGCAGCGAAGCACGGGCGAATCCCCTCGTTATATATCAAATGTTATACTATATATATTTACTCTATTTAAAAAGAATTACATGACAAATTAACCAAAAGACGAAAATGCCTTAATTATCAAAAACGTTTAATGAAATTAGTGACCAGAGAATATCTTAAAAGCAAAATAAATATCATAAAATAACTTCTACATTTATCAAAGTTTTGATATCATTTAAATATTTTCATCAAATTTCAATGATCAAAATTAGAGTTTACTCTGTTCCATTTGTTTTCAAAAATACTTAGAGATGATCTTATTTAATTAAACTACAAGCATGTGAGCTCGAAGGAAGTGGTTTGTTAACCCATATATCCTAGGTTCGAATCTAGACACTTCCAGATTGTGGCCACTAGAGATTAGCTCAAGCCAACATGCCTTAGTTGTCGGTGAATCTTGCCGGGTTACTTGGGGCAAAGCCTTAGATACCATTTAAAAAAAATCTTGAACTTTTGGTATAATCATATAACTGGTGGCTTCTCTCAAACCAATATGAAATTTAAAAAAAAAAATGAACATTCTCAACAAAAACACTACGAAGGTTTTTGTATCAATATATAAGTAATGGGTTCTAGCGAAACATGTTGTCGTGAGATTCGCAAAACCAATTTTACACTAAAAACTTTATAGCAAAAATATTGTAATGTAGAAAAAATTTCGAATCTTCATAGCAAAAACATTATAAAAGTCATCATAGCAAAAACACTATAAAATATTGTAATGACGAAAAAATTCGAATCTTCATAGCAAAAACGCTATAAAAGAACCACAAGGTTGTGGTGTATCTGTTAAGGCCTATGGGGGAAAGTGACTTATTAATCCTTCTATCCCAGATATGAATCCAGACGCTTTCAGATTGTGGTCATTGGGGATTAACTCAGGACAACATGCTCTAGTTGTCAGTGAACCTTACCGGAATTAGTCGGGACAAAACATCGAATACCCTTCTAAGAAAGTCATTTTCACAATATTTTATTAAGAAGTTCTAAGCATAAAAATGTGGTCCGATTGATTTTGCAATAGTGTAAAATCATATTAATTTTTTTATTGAATTAGAATAAGATGTCATATAGTTTAATGTCACATAGTTAATGATACATGCTTTATGTTAAAATCTATATGTTGACATTCTTTCAATTTATTGGCCAAAAACTCACCTTTGACTCTCTTATTTATGTATGTAAATTTAAATGTATAGAAATTAAGATATGTTATTTCTAACAGCTTTTTTATGGTTTTTTTTTTAAGGGAATAAGGATTTAAAAGTCAAAATCTTTAAAACGATTTTATATTTAGCTTCAATAAATTCTTTATTTTAAATACTTCAACTTCTATTATATTATTAAAATATTTCTATAAATTTATCATTTCAATACACTTTTTTTAAAACAATTTTATACAAAATAATAATCATGCAATCTCATTAGTGGAAATGAATAGAAAAGTGATTTCTTTCTCCACACATTAAATTATAGAGCATTCTCTAAACTTGAAGATTTTTGAAGTTCTCTATTTTAGAGAAAACCATATAGAAAAGCTGTTGGAGCAATGAGCAATCGAGAGAACAAAAATCCAATTTTTTGAAGAAGCTATTAATTAATATAAAGTCATAAATAAATAAATAAAATCTCATGTATATCTATTTTTTCTATATTTTATAAAAAAAGCAAATGAATCTTTAAATTAATTTAAAAAAGGAAATTATTAGTACATTTTCTATTTAAGGAAAATATAAAAAGATGGATCGTAATATTATATTTAGCTATAAATAGGGTGGTGGTTAGGGAGGGAGGGAGTGTTAATTAAACGTGTGTGTGGCCTGAAACCTCTTCTTCAATTCATCGATCAGCAGCAGATCATCGGAATTTTACGCAGCCATCAAAAATCACAATCCCTAATCCTATCCTTCACAACCATAAGGTTTTTAATGCATTCGATCTAGCTATATATATATATATTATATACACACACACTACTCATCAAATATCAATCATGATCGATCGAGTTAATTTCATTATTTCATTGTTAGTTTTTTTCATTTTTTATTGGATCCGATTGTTCAAAGTTTCTGATTATGTGATAGATTATCCTATATTATTGGCATATGTATATGAATGTGATCCGAACGATGCATATATAGAATTAGGGGGTGTTTGGGATTGCTTATTAAAAGTGCTTATTGTGGGATGGAACAACAAATAAGCAATTTTGATTGTTTGGATAAAATGCTTATCACGGCACCAACCAGCAAATAAGGAGTTTTTAAACTTTTAACTTTTCCAACCAGCTATAAGTAAATACGCAGATAAATATAAGTTGCTTTAAATAAGCAATCCAAACACCCCTTTAGATTTAAATGAGAAGTGATCTCACTACTAACGTGATGAGTAATCTCAGCCACTCATCTCACGGTTACGGTGGACGTGATCACGGAGGATTGACGCGATCCATAGGAGGGTAGAAATTATTATAGGGGGACCGGTCAAAGCCACATTTGTTGACCGGATGAGTGGCTGAGATTGCTTCTCACATTTTGTTAAAAAGTTATATAGATTTAAATGAGAACTGCTAAAAAATAGAAGTAAGAAGTGATCTCACAGCTCATCCGGTCAATAAAGGCAGCTTTGACCGGGTCACCCTCCTTTAATCGCGTCAATCCTCCGTGATCGCATCCACCGTAACCGGTGAAAGCCGCCTTTATTGACCATATGAGTGGTGGAGATTACTTCTCTACTTCTCTTTTTTTTAACACTTCTCATTTGAACATTTTTCTCTCTTTCTATAAATATACACACACGATCAAACGAACTCGATTGTATCTTAATCTGATTTAGTGTGTTTTGTCCTATCAGATTTGCTGAATTTTGCAGGGAGTAGAAATGGCGGAAGAAAGGATCACGACCGGATTCGCTCGCTTTAAGGCAGAGAAATATGAGTACGTTTATTACAATCTTTTTGGCATATATGTTAGTGGAAAACCATAATGTTAACTTTAAATGATTCATTGTACGTTGATGGACATCGGTAGCGCCTACTAATTACTCCTAGATGATTTTTTTTTTCTGTCTTCTTTTTTGATCGATTTTATTGTAAGTTGTCACTTTGATATATCGAGGTTCATGAATTGTGTTCCTTTTCCAATTTGGTGCAGAAAGAACCCAGGTTTATTCGAAGAGCTTGCGAAAGGCCAAAGCCCTAAGGTCTTCTATCTATCTCATATGTAGCTACTAACAAACAAGAAAAATCTCTACATTCTCTTGAGGAGATTGTAAAGTAATATTTCAGAGACCAACATATATATGATTGTGGTGTATGTGTGTATAAATATACATACATACATAGGGTCAGGTTCAAATGGAAACTCAAAACTGATTGTGAACGTGAGGAAAGTCGAGAGCGCACCACGTGATACATTCACTCTGAATAACACTGAATGTTGTTGTGTTATTCACTCTGAATAATACATGATTATTTATTCAGAATGAATATGCCGCGTGGCACGCTCTCGGCTGCCCTCACGTTCACAACCAAATTTGAGTTCGCAGTAGCCGAACTTTCGTGTGTGTATATATATATATATATATATATATTCTTTATGAATATTTGCTGCAGGCTTTAATTTTTTTTACTTAAATTTGAAATGCAGTTCATGGTATTTGCGTGCTCGGATTCTCGAGTGTGTCCATCACACATCCTAGATTTCCAGCCAGGAGAGGCCTTCATGGTTCGAAACATTGCTGCCATGGTCCCCCCATGTGACAAGGTGATAATATTTTCTTAAATAATTTAATTTAATTAACAGGCAAACCATAATTAAGCCTTCTTTAACCATAACAAACATGTAGCACATGGACCTGGTAGTTTGGAGTGTTTGTTTAGGCTATTAGTTGCCTTCATTGATTGCTATGGCTATGATGTTGGTTGAGACAATATATGTTTTGTGCAATTGTTTAAAAAAAGTGAGCTTTATTCATATGAAATTTGAGGTCTATGGTCGTCGAGGATTAGTAGGATGCCTGTATGGATCGTGGATACCTCGTCGACTTCGTGTCGGGATGTGTGCGTGAGTTATGTGCCGTTCAAAGAAGGATATCATTTTTCAAGAAAAAAAACAATCAAACAGTCACAAGTACCCCCCTTGGATGGATAATGGCTAATTAATAATTTGTGATTGCATATTGATATAATTAGTTGAATAATTTGTTTCTTGTGCAGACAAAGTACACTGGAACAGGGGCAGCCCTTGAATATGCAGTAGAGCATCTGAAGGTGATATTATGCAAACCCTATTTCCTAATTATAATCATTATATATAGATACTTGGTCAACTAACCCCCATGTCCCCTCTCTATCACATGTAGCTACTTCCCATTATAAACGACTTTAATATGATATAAAAAGGGTGTTGTTATATGGGTCTTCTTTGATTTTTGATACGACCCTTTTATACTGGATCCCACCTATATATAAAGGACCCATTATAGGTGGGTCCATTTATAATTCCCCTGTAATAAGAGAAATTATAAATGAACCCCTATGAGGAACATGGATAGGGTTATGTGAATGTAGATGTAGACCCAGTATAGGAGAGTCTACTTTTATGTGAGTGCATAAAAGGCTACAAGGAGATCCATATGACAACACCCTATAAAAACCAATCAAATTAAACATAAAGTAAAATAATAATAAAGTATTAAAAGTGTAAGAAAGTATAAAGTTGTAAATTAGAGCGGCTTTATCATATCAGTCCTTAAAGTGACTTTATTCCTATGACCGTCGTATCTGAACTTTGATATGGAAACTCCATCACCTTTTCTAAAGGACAAACAAGTATAAAGTTGATAAAACTGAAATAGAAATTGAAAGCTAGAGCAATGAGTTTTGTATATTAAGAATTCAATCATATATAGAGTTTAAAAACTTCAAACTTAATAAATTATTATCTTAGTGAGTGTAAACTTGGAGGTTTTAAAGTTTCCCAGAAGCTGACAAAACATTATATATTTGACATAAAGACAAAATGGTGCATATATAATGCAATGCTATATACATATGGCAGCATTAATAACCACCTCAACGTACACAAATTTACCACTATACCCATTACTAGTATGACGGCCACCATCGCTTGACCACAGTGGCGAATCTAGAACAAAAAATCACGTAGTTCCCTAGTAAGTTTAGTCGGAAAAAAATGAAAGTATCAACAAACCTGGCTCACTGCACTTGAAAATCGGATTGCGAATTGCGAAATCCAATTGATCGATTTCTTTAGATCGAAGATGAATTGGATGAAGTCGATTTAAAGAAGTCAGATCAAGAATAAGGTTAGGTTGTGTATGTGTGTTTTTTTTTTTTTTTTGTATGTGGGCCAGACTTAAAATTGTTGGGCCTAAATAAAAAAAATTAAAGAAAAATAACAACCTTTGGAGCATTGAAAGATTTGAACCTAAGACCCTACCTTACACAACAAGGGATGTTATCCACCACATCAACGTTGATTTTGTTTAGACAAGGCTGCTTGATTTTGTTTAGACAAGGCTGCTTAAAAATTATTTAAGGTAGTTCTTCTAAAAAAATTTAGGTAGATCCCCAAATTTTTTTCTATATAACTTCTAACACAAAAAATAAATTTAGGTAGGTCCCGGGACCTACCTACGGTGTTCTTAAATTCGCCCTTGCTTGACCATCACCGGTATGGATCGATCACTAGTGCTATGACCATTTTTATCCGTAGATTCTCAACCTAATCAAGCTAATTGCCACATCTGCACCACATTAGTTTTCCACTATCTTACCCAAACCAACCCAATCTAACTCAATCCATCCACAATGCTTTACCCAATACCATCTACTTAAAAATAAAACAAAAAAAGAAAGAGAGAGAAAGAAGAGAGAGAGGGGGGGGGGGTGGTAGGGTGTGGTGGGATGGGTATCATCTACGTGATCGGAAGGGGGAGCCGAAAGCCTCTTACCCGATACCTCCACGGTGGTGTTGCCGATGGAAGCCGAGAGACCCGATGGCAAGCCGACGCCATCGGGTAAGGCGCTACAGATGGTCTAACATCACCATCCTGCCACTACTATCACTAACTAATGTTCATTCAAAGAAAAAAGGAAGCAGAATTTATGCGTCTCTTTTTCATGGCAATTAAAATTAAAACCCAAACAAACAACGCCTAATGTGGATTATTCCTAAATTATGCCTGTACCATTTTCTTACATTAGAAATGCATTTGTTTGTTTGTTTGAACCGAAGGATAAAAATCACCCATGTTAAATTTTCATGTGCCATTCATGTTCATCAATTAAATAAATGCGCATCCTCATATATAATAATATTGACATAATATTTGTCTTAAGTTTGAGATAAGTTGTGTTTCCTTTAAGTTAATTTATCTGGTCTTCATGTATAATAAGTTGTGTTTCTTTTAATTAATTTGGCATGGACCAATTTAATTAAAATTAAAGATCCTAGTCATCCAATTATCACTAAGGAGAAGAATCTACATTCAATAGTGCTATTACATATATATTCTTTGTTATATTTTATGGGGAAATTAAAATGGTTGTGTTGTTGGATAATAATGGAACAGGTGGAGCATATTTTAGTAATTGGACACAGCTCCTGTGGTGGTATTAAAGGACTCATGTCTATCCCAGACGACGGAACCACCCACTCGTAAGTACTACCCTATTCTCATGTGTCAACTCTATCCAACCAAACCATCAAGGTGTAGCATAGTGGTAAGTTCCTAATGGGTGGTAGCTTTCATCCGGGTTCAAATCCATGTGTGGGCAATTGGTGACCATTGAGTATTAATTCCAGGGGAACATGTTTTAGCTCTCGGTAAAAATTAACAAGGATGTAGTCTGGGCAAAGCCCAGATGAACCTTCTTAAAAAAAACCCTATCCAACCAATGAATTTATGACAACTCATATTTTTATATATTTATTTATTTATTTATTTTATTTAAGTTTACATTCTCTCTCATTCATGTGATTAGTGGACATGTATGACACATGAAAATTTAACATAGACCATTTTTATTCCTAACCTAGCTACTTCCCCCAATTAATTAATTAATTACATAAATTAACTTTTAATACAAAAAGTTTATACAAAAACAACACATGCGAATTTTCACACAGCTTATTCCCTTTTAAGTCAAGGCTAGCTGCATAAAAACATAAAAGTTTGCTTTGGAATCATGTTAAAACGTTAATATACAACCATGAATCTCAAATCTTGTAAAGGTTTTAGAACAGAATCTTTTTACCTTTTATACGAAGGGTCGGGTTCAAATGTGAACTCATCTTTCATTATGAACATGAGGATCACTAGTATCGCGCCACATGCCAATATTCAGTTTGAATATTCATGTATTATTCAGACAGAATAAAAGTTTTATTCGGTCTAAATAAAGCTTAGGCGTGTGATTCAGAGTGATTGCGCCTAAGCTTTTTTCACTCTGCATGCACGTGCGTGAGTGCATGATATTCATATTGAATAAAGCTTAAGCACTGAATCAGATTGCCACGTGGCACAATTTTAGTGGTCCTCACGTTCATATTGTTACCGGTAAAGATGACTAAATTAGGGTACAAACTGAAATGAAGTATGGGGAGAAGTAACATATATATTAATTGTATATGGGCATGCATGCAGTGAGTTCATAGAGGACTGGGTAAAAATATGTGATGCTGCTAGAAGCAAGGTGAAGGCAGAATTTGGCACTTTGGAGCTAGCAGAACAATGCAGCAAGTGTGAGAGGGTAAGACAATTGATTAATTCATTAGATTAGATTAGATTAGATTAATGGATATCCATATGGTAATTGGTATGCATTGCAGGAGGCTGTGCATGTATCTCTTGGGAACCTAATGACTTACCCGTTTGTAAAAGAAGCGGTCGAGAAAAACGAACTTACCATAAAGGGAGGCTACTACGACTTTCACACCGCTACTTTCGATCTCTTGTGATCATGCTGTTTCCCCCACCTCTTTCGGTATCACTTGATTACTTCATGTTTTCAATAACTTAAGTTAAAGAATATGAGTTTAAATTAGATTAATCAATGGTGATCAAATAAATTGTGTTAGGAGATATATGAAATGTTTTTGTATTTGTTATAGACGATCACCTTGGCTTAAGTTAAGAGATAATTAAGCCTTCAAGTACTGTATTGAGCTTAACTAATAGATGCCAGATTGGCTTTCTAATTTTCTTTGTTTGCCAAAAGATGAACTTTACTTCTCAAAGAATTGAAATCAAATAGGAGTTTATTTGTTGAATTTACCTTTCATCCTTAACAAACATTGAAAGCAATAGTTGATTTACCTTATTGCCAATACATAGATTTTCAAAAAGTTTTAGATGGTCATAGGTTCTAAAAAAAGCACCTTGGAGGCGTGGCTTTGCCACCACGTTAACCCCCTTGACGTCAAGTTAAGGCGTCGAGCTCGTTATGGTTCAACATGGCGCGTTATGTTGCTACGATTTTTCCTGTTTTTCTTATCAGTGTACTTCAAAATTCGATTATAATTTGTCCATTAGTATCAATTAAAATTTTCCTATTAGCATTGATTAGAATTTAGAAATTAATTTCTTTATCATGTTATATGGATTTAAATTGTTATTGTTCAAGACACTGATATAAATACACACACATATATGCATATATATTGTATACAGTTTTGCCGTCTTAAGCCATGCCTTGGAACTCCATGGCCTCGCCGTAACTCGTAAGGCTTGAGGCTTGACCTCGCCGCCACGCCAAGCCTCACGCCATGAAAAAAACTTGGCAATCAACATATGTGTTTGTGGGGAAAAAAACTAAATATCGCCATAGGGTTAAAATGGTAATTTGTTGCCATTCATAACATCCATCCACAACAATTACCAAATAACCATATTTCATTATGCACTATATCATATAGAGTCTCTCAATCATTATGACCTCTTAACCATTCTACATGAAACCATTAAGCAACGATCAAACAACCCATTCGTTATGACTTATGAGATAAATATGCATCAACACTAACAACCATATAAACACACATCGAGTATTTAATAGCAACATTTTTAAATATTTCTAAAAATATTGCAACAGTAGCACAAAAAAAGATGGCAACTCCGTTGGCCAATTCTCTTGGCCAACAAAGAGAAAAATTCAGAACATCGGTCTGACCGGTTTTTTGTACTGGTAGGGACCGATCTCCCAACCTGGTTCCTAACCGGCCCGGTCCTGTTTTTGGTCACCCGGGGCCACCCACAATTATCACTTCACAAGTTGAGATTCAAACTTGAAACCGAAAATTGCATTCAACTAGACCCCGGATTGAGTAAAAATCGGTTGATAAACCACAAATGAGGTGGTCAAACTCTGACAACTATTTTGTACAAAAGTCGAGTGTTTTCATGGAAACAACCACTTTATTCTTTCGATTAGAGGTCATGTTTGCACACATCCAATCACGCAGACCCCACCTCGGGAGTGGAACATACTGGTTTAATTTTACTTATTTCGCAGAACGGATGAAAACACAGAAGGAGTAATCTAAAATATCAATTTATTGAAGACACTGACCTCATGTTTGCTTTACATTTACTGTGCCAACTTTTCCAAAATATAATCTTCAGAAACAGGATATACAACCACCTTTCCGGCAGCTCGATTGGTTTCAAGGTACGAGAAAGCTTCTTTCACCTTGTCAAATGGAAACGGACCATTTGGGTCGATCACTGGCTTCACTTTCCCGCTCTCCAAGTACGGGTTCAGTTTTTCCAAGGTTGAACCAGTCGAGGTCACAACAAACCTGAACCCTGGTGGTGTCACCGCGCCCGTTAAGACCACCATGCTCCCCCCTTCTTTCACTACCTTCCCTGCTTTCTCCCCGGCCCCTGCACCCAAAAGAACATCCGTTATTTGGATCAATAAGCACCCTCACAATATTAGCCATAGAGCAGAATTTCGAAATCAATCAAGTGATTTGGCAATTTGACTACATTCATGGTGATTGATACTTGTTAGGATCCGTAGTATATACTTTGTGAATTCACTAGTGGTAAGAAAGAGTATCCCTATTCAATGTTGCAAAAATTGCTAGGCGGTACTCGAACGGCCGACACCCTTGTAGCAAGTACTCGGATTAGGCGGGGAGTACTCGGGGAGTATCCGGATTGGGATTTGTTTTATGTATAAATTTGAAAATTATACATATAGCATGTTCATAAATCATAAATAATTAAATATAAAGATGATTGTTCATAGCACCCAATATATATGTTCAAAAACACCAACATAATTGTTTGAAAATTCAAATTCTTCAAATAAAAATATTCGTTCTTAGTAATATTATTATTTTCTGACCGAGTCTGACCGAGTACCGAGTAATTGGCCAATTTACCCCAACTCGCCTCGATTAAGGCCTGAGTAGCAAGTATTGCCGAGTACTTGATTGCCTAGGCCGAGTTTTACCACACTGCCTCTGTTCCAAGTGGGATATACTGGGTATGTTTGATTTAATTTGGAAAACTACACCTATTATATGAAGAAAATCATACCATAAATGGGTACGTCAAGAAAACCATTCTTTTTTACTTTGTTCATTTTTGTTAATGGTGGGTGTTCGGGCCAGCTTGCACGCACCTCGTCCAATTCCATAAGACTCTAAAGATAACAGTCAAAAAAAATCCTCACGGTCCTAAGGAGGCACAAGGCCTAGCCTTTATCAGGGCCGGTCCCGAAATTTTGGATGCCCATGGCGAAAGGTCAAAAAATGCCCCTTTAGTATGCAAACGAAAAGACCAAACAACAATTTAAAGGGGTTGGGAACCTAGTCAAGCTAGGTGGCTCATCCCCATGTTGGATTTTTATTAATTGAAAGAAAAAAAATACAACGGGAAATAACCTCACATAGATTGAGCAATTTCTTCTTGTCTTCGAGAACAGAAAGATTGAATAGAAAGCAGGTCAATTGACGAGCAATTGGCAGAAATTGGTGGTTAATTTTGTTCCAATGGTTCAGTTTTATACTTCTATAATCACATTCAGTGTAAATTATAGCAGGCCGAAATTGATTTGGTATCCATATATGAAGCGCTCACAAGTCACACCCATAGTAAAATTAGGACCAAAATCCCAAAATTGAACCTACTAATAAATACTTGAACTTGTAAAAGTGATGCCCGTGGGCTAGATGATGCCCTAGGCCGTCGCCCCTTTGGCCTATGCCCAGGGCCACCCCTGGCCTTTATTTGCTAGTTGGGCTGACATTCTTACAAACCCTCATGTAGGCACATAGCCTAACCACAAAATATGTTTGATTTTCGTTATTATGCAACTATTGTTGTGTGCATGGTTTATTGATTCTAACAAAACTACAACCATGGTCTTACCGATGGCATCAAAGACAACGTCGTATTTATCTGGCAGTTCTTCAAAGTTCTCTTTGGTGTAATCAATCGCCAAATCAGCACCTAAACTCTTCAGCAACTCGATGTTTCGTGTACTAGACGTGGCTGCTACTTTTGAAGCACCAAATACCTGCTTTGCAAGCTGCATCGACAAATCTTAACACATTACTCATAGCTTTTGTTGCTTTTACTCGAGCTTTTCATTGAACATTTTGGAATAGAAATCGTTGCATTTTTTTATGGAATGGAAGGGAAGTATTATGAAGTGAATTACCTGAATTGTAAGCGATCCAACTCCACCAGAACCATTCAAGATAATGATTGATTTACCTTTTGAGAAACCGGCTCTTTCTAGACCTTCATACGCGGTCTCAATGGCAAGAGGGAGACTGGCAGCCTGCAGAAAATCTATGTTTTTTGGTTTCAAAGCCAGTAGTTTCTCCTCAACGGCAGTGTACTCGGCCAAAGAACCAAACTGTTTAGGCCCATCCAGTGCTTTCTCGCTTACATCTCCGTAGACTTCATCTCCTACTTTCAAACCTTTCACTTGGTTTCCGACCTTAACCACTATGCCAGCAACATCATATCCTGGAACAGTCTGTTACTGAAACTGATTCAGAAAGGATATTGCAGATAACCAAACAAAAGTCGAACGGTTACACATAGAGGACAAAGATTTCGATCGATGGTAAAAGAATGATTTTCCAGAGATTTGCTCCTGAACTAATACTGATATTAGTGCACAACTTGCAGTCTTGACGGAAACAGTCTCTTTACCCGAGATAATGTCAGCATACATCCTACCATGGATCCTGCCTTTTTGTGTGATTTACATTTACTGGGATTGTCTGGTTTCATTTACTTATATCACCACACAAGATTTATCATTTCTTGTCATTGTTAAAGATAATCCTAAAGTAAACCCATAGTCACTTCCCCAGGGGGTACCACCCCATACTTAGGCTGTGTTTGGCAAAAATAAGCTAGCTTATAAGCTAACTAATAAGCTATTACATGTTTGGATGGACCATAAGTTAGCTTACTGAAATGCTAATTGGAGTAGCGTTTCAGGAGCTTTTTTAGCTTTTTCCAATAATACCCTTGTTAATATTAATTATTATACCCCAAGATACTCTTTTTGGTCATTTTACACACTCATAAGCTAGTTTTTGCCAAACATAATTTATTCATAAGCTAGCTTATCAGCCAGTAGCTAGCCTATTAGACAACAATCAGCTTATCAGCTACCACCTAGCAAGCCCCTATTACGGGTACATTTGCATAATTAAACCTATTTTTGAAAAGGATGTGTGTGAAGTGAAAAGGGTAAATTCCAATTCTTTAAAAAGGAATCATAAAACCAAATTTTATGTACAGCTTTTGGTACACAATGTACAACTTAAGATAGCACAAAACATGAATTTAACTTTAAATTGTGCTTAATTTGGGTTATTGTTGCTCCCAAGAAGTTGTTAACATCAAGAAATGTATTGTTTGTATAAATCTTTGATCATCAATCAAATAACTTATCCTTAATGATACAAAGCAGAGTAATGATTTCAATAACATGAATCTTAGAAAACATTACCGGCAAAGGAGAATCTGTGGCCTGAAATTTACCAATCCTTCTTTTGCCATCAACAGGATTAAGAGCAGCAGCTATAACCTTAACCAAAACCTGGTCATCGTTCACATCAGGCACCGTAGCATCCGAAGCAAACTTCAATACATCCACACCGCCGTACTCATCGTACGTCCACGCCTTCATCTGAGACGGCACGGTTGAAGATTCGACGGCGGTTTCGGTTGTGGACCTTGACGAAGAGCTCGCGCAGACTCGCAGACAAGGTCTCGGGTTGAAGTGTGAGGATTTACGAGAAAATGAAGGATTTGTTTTGGTTGTGGTGGAGAGTGGTGTGAATGTAGATATGGAAAGTGAGGGTTTGGAGGTGGAGGATGGAGGAGGAAGCGGTGGCCGGAGGCGGAGAGTTGGTGAAGAGCTCAGGAGAGCTTCCATTATCACACACACAAACACACACTTACTTCTTCTTGCTATCAATGGAGTTTCATGATAGCTTTTGTTACCCTTTTCTTCTGTTTTTTTATGGTGGTCCTTTTTTTCATTTTTTTTTTTAATTTAATTTTTTGAGGTACTAAGAAAATCCATTTTGTTTTTATTTTTTAAATTTTAAGAGACTATTGGATAAGTGGATGTATAAGTCATAAAAATGTATGGGAGACGATAAAATAAAACTGAAAGTTACGTTTTTTTTAAGGGTTTAGTTTCTGAAAATGTATTAGTTGTCACATTTTGTAATTATGTATACTGTTGTATTTTAAAATCTATTATTTAATGTAACAAAGTTTCGAAACTTATCGTTTAGTGTATCGTGATCTCTTATAGCAAGTTACCAACCGGTCACCTCCAATCCAACGACTTTTTCAATGACCACCATCTTCTCTCTGACATGTTCTCCATCGACCACCATCTTCGACCTTCTTTTTCACTTGTAAACCAGCGACCTCCGACCACGCCGCCATCTTCGACCACTTATTGATCTTCTTCTCGGTGTCTTCTCCGGCGACCAGATTTTCATCTTCGACGACCACCAGCTTTGACCTTCTTTTCCATCAGTAAACCAAGAATCTCCGACGACCACCAGACCTCACACCTTCATCGACAACCACCAGATCTTCATCTACGACAACCACCATGCCTCACACCTTCGCCGGGAAAATGATCAGTGTAGCGGGTGGGGGGTTCTCATCGGAGTAGTGAGAGAGAAACGAAAGGGTACAAATGTAGTGTAGGAAGGGGGAGAAGTTTGAAGCAGATGGAAGAAGATGAGTTTTCGATGGAAAAAAGGGTTCGTCAGAGAAGATTACCGGAGTTTTGCCGGAAAAGTTGGTTGGAGTTCGCCGGAGAAGATGACCGTAGAAGATGACCAGCTACGTGCCAAACAAGTTACATGATACACTAAACAGTAGGTTTTAAAACTTTGATACATTAAATGGTAGATTTTTAAGTACAGTACACACAATAGCAAAATGTGATAACTTTGATACATTTTGGGAAACTAAACCCAATTTTTAAATAAAGTTACATTTTAAAATAATTCTTCTATTTTAAAGACTTTAATATTAGTTACAGTATTGCAATATTATATAATTTTATCATTCTAATGCAACTTACTTAAAAAAAAGTAACTATATAATAAGATAAGAATAGTTTAATATTATTGAAGGATACAAATAAAAACTAGGGTAAATTACATATTTGGTCCTTGTGGTTTTCACTTTATTGCACTATTAATCCCTAATTTAAAATAATTATGGAAAGATTCCTGTGGTTTACAATATATTGCACTGTTGGTCCCTGTGGTTTAGACTATATTGCACTGTTGGTCCCTATTTTGCCAATAGGGTTAGGGACCAATAGTGCAATATGGTGTAAACCAAAGGGACAAACAGTGCAATATAATGTAAACTATAGGGACCTTTTTCATAATTATTTTAAAATAAGGATCAATAGTGCAATAAAATGTAAACCACAGGGACCAATTATGTAATTTACTCTAAAAACTATTCTCATCATCCATCAAGTTACAAGTTATGGAGAGTTCTCTAAACATGGAGTTTTTTTTCTATAGAAAAGCTAATGAAGCATTATAGAGAATAAAAATTGGTTTTCTCTATTTTAGAGATGCTTTAAGTGTGATGGGACCCAAAATAGAAAGTGTGGATTTATGTGAATGAAAATATGATAGGAGGGGGATATAGATAAAAACACCTGTTCATAATTAGTATAGAAATTAGAGTAAATTACGGATTTGATCCCTGTGGTTTGGGGGTTTTTATGGATTTGGTCCCTAAATTTCAGTAATTACGGATTTGGTCCCTGTGGTTTGCAAATTCTTTTGGATTTGGTCTCTGGTAGTGCAAATAGGCAGGGACCAAAACCAATAGAATTTTCAAACCATAAGGACCAAATCCAATAGAATTTGCAAACCACAAGAACCAAATCCAATAGAATTTGCAAACCACATGAACCAAATTTGTAATTATTAAATTTTAGAGACCAAATCCATAAAAACTCCCAAACCACAGGGACCAAATCTGTAATTTACTCTAGAAATTATTATTAATTGATGAAGTAAAATGTGATTTAATACTATAAAACACATGTTATTTGACATAATCACAATTGTTTAATTAAAAACCGAGGTGTTTAGAGGTGTAAATGAAACTATTTAGGCTATGTTTGGTAAACTAGCTGATAAGCTAGCTGATGACTGATAAGCTAGCTGATAGCTGATAAGCTAGCTGGTGACTGATAAGCTAGCTGGTAGCTGATAAGCTAGCTGGTGAACAAGTCACGTTTGGTAAAAACTAGCTTATGAGTATGTAAAATGATCAAAAAGGACATCTTTAATAAATAATCAATTACAATTATTTTATAATATAATTAAGATAAAATTTTAGTAATATAGTTAAAATAAATTTCTAATAATATAATATGTTAAAAAATAATATAGATATTATTATTATTATATATACACACTATAAATTTAGAATTTGTTAAAATAAACTTTAGAAAAAATCTACATTAACTAATAATTTAAATTACTATTAAATATAATAAAAGTAAAATTAATCAACTTAACATATCTTAAATAATCAATAATTCTAAAAGAATATAATTAAGAATTAGATATAAATATTTTTTTATTAAAATGTTTAACATGTTTTACTTATATAACATTTTAAAAATTATTGTATTTTTATTTGATAGTTGAACATATTAAATAATATATAATAATAATTAATAACATTTAAAAATAAATAATAGATAAGATATAATTTAATTTAATTAATAATTATTTTAAATTATTAAAAACTAATAATTATTAATTAATATATAATTATAATTATAATAATTAATTATCAATAAGGGGTATAATTGGAAAAAGTCACAAAGCTTCTCATAAGCTACTCAAAGTAGCTTATCAAAAAGCTAGCTTATAAGCTAGCTTATAAGCTACTTTTGGTCTTACCAAACATGTACACAGAAAATAAGCTAGCTTATAAGTCAGTTTATAAGCTAGCTTTTTTTTTTACCAAACAATGCCTTAACTACAACTCTAACTACATCCCCATTAATTTTCAAGGAAAAAAACGAAATGGAACTTAAAATCTACCTAAATTACATAATTATTGTCATTGTAATAATAAAAGATAAAGTAAATTACGATTCTTGTTCCTCTGGTTTGATATTTTAATGATGACCGTCCCTAATCGTTTACAATTGTTATTTATCCATGTTGTTTTTATTTTCATCCCTTCATCTAGCTTTGTTAAATTTAGTAGTTAACTCATCCAAAAAAATGTTTGATTAAATCACATATTGTGTTCTTATAATAAACCATTATTTGTATTTTTATCTTCAAATTACATAATTCATATTTTGTTATTTTTTACTTTATTTATTTATTTTATCAAGACATTTTGTTTTATTGGTTAATTATAAACTCTTATAACTTTGATCAACAAAATAATCAAATAATTTCATTAAACTATTGATTTGTACATGATATTTTTTTCCAATGGTTTGGTCCCTAAGTTCATTTATTACAAAATAAACCTCCAGATACGCAATTTTTTTTATGGATTTTGTCCCTTATGTTAACCGCCATCCATTATCCCTTAAATGAGAGAATAAAATGACCATTATACCTTTTAAATCAATTGTAGATTGTAAGCATATAGATAAACACACAACACAATACATGAAGTCCGTAATACTAACATTTCATATGACAATATATGTACAAACTTATATTTCATATAAATTCATGTTACTGTATATAATAAAACCTACCATACTTTATAACCCAATGGCAAGCGAAGACTTTTATAACTAGTTATAACACACTTACATCTTTAGATTATAAACCATTTTATGGCTATGTTAATGGGCCTAGGTTGAGATATGGACAAAATTTTTGGTATGAGTGGGCTTTAAAAATTTTTTTTAAAAAAAAACAAAGAATTTCAACTTTTTTACGGTTACAAAGCGCTAAAAAATGTTAATTTCTTTAATTGAAAAAATGAACTGAAGCCGCTCGGGTGTACACACCCGGACTCCTCACCTGTACGGGTTCAATGAGGGGGGGGGGGTGTACTGATGTGTACATTGAGCCCGCTATACTCGCGACCGAGCTCGACCCCCTCACCCGAAGGAGGTACGGGTGGCCTTATAAATACATCCGCTTTAAATGGATAAGTGTATTTGCCTAAATCAACAAAAATTGGTTACAATTTCATGCTAATGTCAATACATATGATATTATAGGTTCCAATTTGAAATCCCATTTGCCTTTTTTTTTTCTTAATTTTTGGTGATAGTAAAATGGAAAAGACAAAGAAAAAACTATTTATGTAGTATTTATATCTTTTATATATCTTAATTATTTTATTTAGTTATAGTAAACGAATTTTTATAACTATATATATCACTAAAAGGTTTTCGTCAAAACTAGGACTTAGGATCATGTGAGACCAAGCTGTTACCGTGAGACCGCGTGAGATCAATACCTAACGTATGAAACTTCACAAAAAAAACACCGTGAATGTATATAAAACTCGAATACGCAGACCTAAAAATCACTTTCGATGCAAAAAAATATCCAAAACAAGCTAAAAACGAAACCTTCACAGCTCAAGTTCTGTGAAGGTTACCTAGAGTTAAGTTCCGGTGAGACCAACATATTTTACTTGAAACTTCACATCAAAACATTTGTGAAGGTAAAAAAAATTGAACATTCATCGTTAAAACATACTAAAAAACACTATTAGGAAAAAAATTCCAAAAAAAGGTTAAAAAACGAAACCTTCACAGCAGTTTTTTTGTGAAGGTTTGCATTATATATATGTAACCTTCACATAACTTGAGCTGTGAAGGTTACGTTTTTGAGCTTGTTTTCGATATTTTTTTGCATCGAAAGTGAATTTTAGGTCTGCGTATTCTTGTTTTATGTACATTCACGGTGTTTTTTGTGAAGTTTCATACGTTAGGTATTGGTCTCACGCGGTCTCACGGTAACAGCTTGGTCTCACATGATCCTAAGTCACTATAGTAAAGGACACCAAAATAAATTTTTTATGTAGTTTTCAGTTTTATTATTAAACATTTTCTGTATAAACTTATTATTATACTATTATTTAATAAATTATATAAATTAAGCAAAATATAGGAACTAGATAAAAATATATTTTGAAGATAGTAGGACGAAAGTTTAAATAACATAAAAGATAATAAAATAGATTTTAAGAATGAGTAAAATGTAAAGAGAAAGAGGCATATTTAACGTTTTAAAAGAGAATTAGTTTTCTATTGAGATTATATTGGTAAAATACCGTTCCTTGTAACATTCATGGTAGTACCACACATAGAACCAACTTGACATGACAAACCTACCCTTGAAACATGATTCATGCCTCTTGTACCAATATAAACCTTAAACATAACACTTTCTCCTTTAAACCTTTACAGAAATTGATTTTGTGAACAATTTGTTTCTTTTTTCTAATCGAAGGTGATGCTCCAATCACATTTTCGATTCTTGAGCACCGTTTTTGGATTCGAAGGTTTAACTTGTACAACATTTTGGTTTCTTCCTTTATTGGCTAATGTTTCTAAAAGGGACTCTAATAATGTGTATTGCCATTTCTTAGGGGTGTTCACGGGTTAGGTTGATCAGGTTGCAAGGAATTTGAACAACTTAACCCAATGCTTAACAGTTAGAAAATTCTCAACTCAAACCAAATTGCAACCCAACCTAACCCAAAGCATACAAGTTGGCTAGGTTGATATTTTGGTACATCAAAATATACTCGTAACCTTGAATATGTTGTTTTCTCTACTCATAATTCATTTTTCATCATTAATTATTTGATACAACTTATCCTTATTTTTTTAACTTAAAAATGTTGCATCTAACTATTTTTCTCAACTTGCATATATTTAACTATTGTTTCATATATGTGTAGTTTTTGATATAAAAATGACAAGGTTTCATAACATAAATACGTGAAACGGTTTCATAAGAATGAAAAAAAGTTTATGAATTCTTTCATTTTTACATAAAAAAATACCGAAACATGATACACGTTCATCAAAAAATGAATTATATAAAACATTTTCATCATATTAAATAATTTCATGAACCAATATCATTGATTTAACCTATGTAATCGATGGTTTGCACTAGGGGTGTAAACGAGCCGAGTCAAGTCGAGTAGTGGGTTAATCGAGCCGAGCTCAAAAAATAATGTTGGGCTCGAGCTCGATTAACTTTTTCAATGTAGGGCTCGAGCTCGAGCTCGAATATTTTTTGAGTTATCGGGCTCGAGCTCGAAGCTCGTTTATGGGTTCGAATTCGCGATCGATTAACTCGTTTATCTACTTTAGCTTGATAATTTTTATATTTTTATACTATTATTAATAAATATACATGAACATGTTTGGCTCGAAAAAAGGTATGCTCGAATGGCTCGGCTCGACTCGACTCGACTTGGCTCGAAAAATATAATCGAGTTTTCGAACGAGTTGAGTCGAACATTGGTGTTATAAAGCTTGGCTCGTTAATTTAAACGAGCTCGATTTTGTGTTCGAGATCGACTCGAGCTCGAGTATTATTAAGCTCGAGCTCGAGCTCAAGTAGCTCGTTAAAAGCTCGACTCGCTTACACCTCTAGTTTAGACGAATAGGTTTTCAAATAAACTAACCTCAATATTGTGTATGTATATATATATATAATATATAAGAGAGAGAGAAGAAAGTTCAAGCCCAACTTTATACTAAACTCCTAAATCCTAATAACCCAAATATAAAAACATATTTTGAAATCTCTAATTGAATGTTTTGTTGGTATAGTTTGTTTAATTTTTGTGGACTTCCTTTACTTAAAATGGATTAAGCCATGGTGGCGTGAAATTTGGGATATTTTTGTTTTGTTAAAAACAGATATTTAATAAAAAAAAAAAATATACTTTTGTTTTTATTTTAATTTAAAAACCCATAAAAGACTCAAATCGTCTAAATTGGTCGGAGCCAACTGTCACTTTCAGTTTGGTTTATGGTTTGAGGGGTTAAACCGCCCAAACCAGACAATGAAACACCTCTACTGATGTCTGATAATCGCTCTACCAATGATAGAGTTTTGTAGATTTGAGTCTGCTAAAATTTTTAAGTTTTCTAGATATCTGTTCAAATGTTCATAAACAAGTTGTAAGGATGTTGTTTGATCATTTTTTCATCTTAAATTTGGCACAAAGGATGTATTTACTTGTATTTTGTATACGTAACTAAAACTTATTGATTTCTAACTTATGCCATTAAAATTGGATAATTGTGTGATCTTTAACTATCCTTAATCATGACATTTTTTATCATCATATAATTAGTATATGCATTTTTTAAGTATAATGTACAGAAATACGACAAATGAAGTCACACACCCTCCTCTCCATTATGTTTATGATGGTTTAACTTAACGGTTGTTTACTACTTACTCGGATAAGCACTTACCAATATCACTTATCTTATGATCCTTGCTAATAGAGCATAGAAGCCGTCGGGAATCTTACTCGATAAGAGCCATAACAAGGATCAAGAATCTTACGTGGAAAGTGATGAAAACGACTCTTATCCGGTATGTGTTTATTGGGTTGAAAACAACTACCAACAATCAATTTTTATAGCCGAAAATTTTGTACGATAAGGTAAGTGAAGGTAATTTTCTTGGTGGTAAGTGTAAACTACCCCTTAATAATGATGAGGGTATGTATCTCTTATTGTTAGTGTTTGTTATATATGCATAGACATACACATATAAAAGAAGGATCAAAGGAGAACATTTTTTATTTAAAAGAACACCGTAACCAACAAAATCACATATGATTCATTACAAAATTATATATGATTCACGCGACTTTATAAGTTACATCCAAAGTCACTCGTGTGGCTTTTTTTCGAAAATTAATGTAAAATCATATGTAATTTCCTTGGTTCTCGTATTCTTTTATATAAATATGAGTAAATTATGGATTTGGTCCTCGTGGTTAGGTGGTTTTTTTGGATTTGGTCCCTAAACTTTAATAATTATGGATTTGGTCCTTGTGGTTTGCAAATTCTATTAGTTTTGGTCCCTGGTAGTGCAAATAGGCAAGGACCAAATCCAAAAGAATTTGCAAACCATAAGGACCAAATCCAATAAAATTTGCAAACCACAAGGACCAAATCCGTTAGAATTTGCAAACCACAAGGACCAAATCTGTAATTATTAAAGTTTAGGGACCAAATCCATAAAAACCACCAAACCACGAGGACCAAATCCGTAATTTACTCTATAAATATTGTTCTCATTTGAACCAAACACACACACATACACACTCACACGCACACGCACATGCACGCACGCACGCCACACACATAGCGGAAAGTACAAATGAAAACTCATTTTTCATTGCCACGTGACGCAATTTTAGTGGTCCTCACGTTTACAACCTAAAATTGAGTTCACATTTGAACCTAACCAATATATATATATATTATATAAGGGTCAGGTTCATGTGAGATCAAATTGTTTTCGTGAGACCAGTGAGACCAACATTTTTTACAATGTTTTGTTGTAAAGTTTCTTGCGTAAAGTCTTTGTCTCACGCGGTCTTACGAAAACAGTTTGGTCTCACACAAACCTAAATCTATAATATATATATATATATATATTAACACTTTTTATGTATTCAGTTTGGTTATTCATTGTAATCGAAGTGCACACCACCTTCATTGCTGTTACTTAATCATGATGACTATTGTGAAGCGGAAAACTTTGATGATAAATTATTTAGAATCAGTCTCTTCTCAATAGTAAAATGCAAATAGATAAAGATTTCATTGGGGGTCAACTTGACCATGAAATGCTTATATTTCATATACCAATACTTTATCCAACAATAATTCATTTTTCTAAAGTAAATTAGTACAAGCATTATACTCAACAGCTAATCTTTTTGATTAAAATGTATTGTGTACTGTTTATCTTGCAAGCTATTATTTTAGAATATATATCTGCAAACTATTAGAACATACTTGCTCATACTTTTGTTGATACATGATTGTTGTCTAGTGTTTTTGTTAATGTTCATTTAGAGTTGTTATTTGGTAAAAAAAAAAAAACACTAAACAATCCATTTGGGTAGTTTGATTTCCATTTCACTTTCACAACTTTTGTCGTCGTAATAGGCTAGGTTTTTTATAGTGGTTTCTCATCACTTGTTTCCCTGATCCATCCAAGGGAGAAGCAAACAATAACAACTCTCTCATTTCCTGAAACTAAAGACAAAACGCAATAGCGCAATTAGAGCTTGATTTACATTTGATAACTTTGTGCAATCATATTAGTTTTCTCAAAGTTCAATTAAAACATCTTTAACAACTTTTTCATAATTTCTTTAAAATGGAGATTCAAAAGTCTAAATGTTCGATAAAATAACATAAATGTCCAACAAATTCCCATTTTGGAGATAAAATATTGATTATATTATTAAAATATTATTTCTTTCTCCCCTAAACATTTTATTTGAAATATTTATTTGTTGATAGGATGTAATAAAAAACAATCTCTCTGTTGGTAATCATTTTGGAGATATCTCCAAATTTGGAGAAAATTACACTCTTTCTTCTCTTTTTTCCATTTTGGAGAAGCCGTTGGAGCAAAAAGTTGCATATAATCTCCATAATCATGCCACTCAATCCAATGCAAAAATCCATTTAAAAACACACTTACCTTATCCACAAAGTCGTAATCACTCTAAAAGGTGGTTTTTGGCGTGATCCATGAATTAACCCCTTTTAAGACTAAAGACGTTAAAATATATATTTGTTGTTGGAGGGGCAGGGACATCGACATTTAGACGCAATAATGTTTCTGTGACCGAATCCATATGCACATCTAATCCCCAACATAAGTCAACATGGATTAGGTAGATCAGGAGGTTTCTTGGTGGCACGAGCTAAGGGATAGTAGAGAATGAACACACTTGGATTGAGTAATAAACGTTTTTCAAGGACCAAAAGGATTATCTTGTTCAACGTTCCAATAATGTTACATTTACGTCTTTGGTTCTCGAAAGGATAGGATCTAGACGATATTTGGATGCATGCGATCAAAAGCATAAAGATGGGTTAGGCGAAAACACATTACGATCATTCGACGTGATATGAAGTTGATAAAGTAGGGATACGTAATCAGAATATTCCAATGCTTAGATGCACATCTGAATCACATTAATGGGTTTGCAGAAATTCAATAAAGTATGTTGTGAAGAATGTCATCGATATAATAGTATTTTACATCGACTCATGTATCTGATCAAAACAACAAAAAAGATATATATGTTATAAGGTAAGGTTTAAGGGAAAACCTCAAAAAAATTGAAAACTAAGGAACATCTGGACGACATGGATCGCATTAACGGGTTTGCAAAAAGTCAAGAAAGTATGTTATGAAGAATGTCATCTGATATAATAGTATTTTCCATCGACTCATGTATGTGATCAAAACAACAATATATATATATATAATGTATATATATCTTATAAGGTAAGGTTTAGGGGAAACCTCAAAGAATGGAAAACTAAGGAACACCATGGTAACCCTTCATCTGGACGACACGCCATTCTGCATATAAGTAATTATAAAAGCCAAAAAACAACTAGATGAAAGACTATCAGAGTGTTCCTCAGTTTTCCATTTTTTAAGGTTTTCTCCTGAACCTCCACACACACATATGTATATACATACATACATATATATATAGGGGTGGGTTCAAATGTGAACCACTTTTTCATTGTGAACGTGAGGACAACCGAGAGCGCGCCACGTGGCACATATCTTCGGTTACGGTGGACGCAATCACGGAGGATTGACGCGATTCATGGGAGGATGTAGATTATTAAAGGGGACCCTGTCAAACCCGCCTTTATTAACCGGATGAGTGGTTGAGATTTATCCTCATGTTCACAACAAAAAATGAGTTCACATTTGAACTTTCATATATATATATATATATATATATATATATAGAGGGAGGTTCAAATGTAAACTCTATATTTCGTGTAAACTATGTAAACCAATCCACACCATTGATTTCAAAACGTTTCCATATTTCACATTTTCATATTTCCATAATCATTGACTTACCATATATTTCACATTTCCATATTTTCTATGAATCCATATCCTCCTTTGATTTTTTTGATCAAGGGCCACGATGGGTTTACATAGTTTACACGAAATATAGAGTTTACATTTGAACCTCTATATATATATATATGATAAATCAAACTTTATAATTAAATCTAAAAGGTGTAATAACCTTTATTCATTTTGGTGTATCCACAATCAACTTGCTCTCTTTTCGTTGTGTGTGCCATATGTATCAAGCCCTATGTTCTCCTAAAAACTCTATTTATAGTAAATGCCCAATTGCAACCCAATTCTTTTTATTTTAAAGATTAGATTATCTTTTCCTTTTTGGTTATGGAAACCTAGCAACAATGGATGGTTTGTTTATAGATATGATCTAGATTGATATTTTGAGTTTTGACAGTGGACTTACTAGATCCATAGTTTGAGGTTAGAGAGTAGACTTACTAGATAGATATAATTAAAAACAAACTATCAATTGTTGTTGTTTCCTTAACAAAAAAGGAAATGATAGTCTAATCTTAAAAAAAAGAATTGGTTTGCAATTGGTGTTTTTATTATAAATAGAGCTTTTAGGAAAACAGATTGAGGGATTTTGATATACATGAGTCATGACATACAACAACAAGGAGAAGAGCAAAAAGTGCTTATGGAATAGCTACAAATCCTACACCAAAACGAAGAAAGGTTGTTACACTTTTTTAGATTTAATTATTAAGTTGCCGTTCAAAAAAAGAAGATTTAATTATTAAGTTTGATTTGTCATGTGTGTATGTGAAAGTAGGGAGAAAACCTCTAAAAATGGAAAATTGAGAAGCACCCGGTAGTCTTTCATCTAGTTGTTTTTTGGTTTTTTATTAATTACTTATACGTAGAAGTGCATACCGTCCAGATGAAGGGTTACCATGGTGTTCCTCAGTTTTCCATTTTTTTGATGTTTTCCCATGAACCTTACCTTATAAAATATATATTTTTTTGTTGTTTTGATCAGATACATGAGAGTCGATGGAAAATACTATTATATCAGATGACATTCTTCACAACTTACTTTCTCGACTTTTTGCAAACCCGTTATTGCGATTCAGATGTGTATTTAAGCATTGAAATAGACTGAATACAAATCCCAACTTTATCAACTTCAAATCATGCCTAATAATCCTAATGCATTGTAGCCTAACCCGTCTTTACATTTTCGATCCTAAGCATTAGAATATCGTCAACCTTACCTATCATTTCAACCACCAAATACATAAGGTAACATTATTGGAACGTTGAAAGGGATATTTCTTTTGGTCCTTGAAAAGCATTTATTACTCGATCCATGTAAATTCATTCTCTATAATCCCTTAACTCGTGTAACCAAGAAACTTTCTGATCGATCTACGTAATCCATGTTGTGCTATGGCGGGGATCGGATATGCATGTGGCTTCTGTAGTGGAAACATTATTACTGTTAAATATCGGTGTCCCAGCCCCTCCAACAACAGATATAATAATTGTGATGTCTTTAGTCTTAACAAGGTTCATGGACCACACCAAAAACCACCTTTACGGTTTGTTACGACTTTGTGGATAAGGTGGTGTGTTTCTAAACAGATTTTTGTATTGGATTAGGTTGGTTGGTGTCATATTGAAGATTGCGGATCTTGAGGTTAAGGAGATGGTAGTTACCTAGATTATTATAACTTAAAATCATTTGTTTTAGGTATGTAACTCGGATGCCTTTGCATGATTAGCATTTGGCATAACGGATTAGACGTGTGAGTCAAAGAACAAAATAAACGGTCAAAATGTTATTCATTTGCGTTACCTTTTTATTAGTATTGGTATGAGAACCTTATGGGTGTTTGTACTATGAAAGACAGAAGAACTCCAGTGAAAGATGAGGTTTCAAACCAAATAATTATATGCCACGTGTTCAATTCACATATGGATTTGAGTACATAAAAGTTAGATTTGAGTACTATGAGAAAATATTTTGATTTGTCAAGATTCTTTCCTTTTCTTAGGTTTCTTTTGAGATTTGGTTATTGACCTATCTTATAATTATCTTTGTGTATTTATTATGTGTTACACAACATTATTGTTTATTTGTGGAGTAAAGAATTCTAAATAGTCGATTTTATTGTGTCAAACAACCTTCCTTCCCAAGATTGGAGTAACATTAGAAATAAAATCATTATTGATGACTCCTAGCCCTTGGGCATCACAAAAAGTAGCAAAGGTAAGAAGATAATATTGTATGTGATATTATAATAGCTAGAACGTTTGTCTATTATAAGCGTATAACTAAATGATGGTTTAATACTTTAATGTTTTTATATTCCTTAATGATTAACAAAACAATAGACTAATATGTTAATTTTGAAATTGTAGTTATGGATCATTGATTGAAACATGGCAGGCAATGCATCCTCCTGCTCCGATCCTCGTTTAAGCCTCCGAGAGAGGTTTAAGGAAAAATCTTAGAAAAACGGAAAATCAAGAAACACCTTCATAGTCTACCATCTGGACCGTATGCATTTGTGCATAACAGTAAATTAAGTTGTTTTTTGATTTTTACGCAACAAGTGCATTATGCACCTGTGCATATCACAAATTGCGTCTATGCACAAGTGCATACAGTCCAGATTCTAGATGGAGGGCTATGAGTTTGTTCCTCGATTTCCCTTTCTTGCGGTTTTCCCTTGAACCTAAACATAAGCCCCCCACCCCTTCCGTGCCCCTGCCCCGACTAATCTAAAATGGGTTTGAAGAAGGCACTAGTTGTCGACTTAGTTCTGTACCTAGCTTGATTATTGGTAATTGTTTATATGCACAATTTAGCAAGATTACAGGAGGGATGTGGTTGTATGCAACCCCAAATATCACAAGTTCCAAAGTATATTGAAGGTCTTTTGATAACAAGTTACTTGAAACTTGTGAGACTTCAGGTTGCATACAACCACATTCCTCCTATATTTTTTCTAAGTGGAGTATATGAACAATTACCAGATGATCAAGCTACTTGCAACTCTAAGCAGATAGGTGGCGCTTGCGGCTCCTCATGTCGATAATCAAGAAGAGAAAGTACTGGGTCTGACGCTTTGTCATTTTGATTTAACATTCTTAATTGTTCCTAGAGTCTATGAACTCTGCCTGCATAAATCAAGCTTTAAGAGCATTTCCAGCAGATTGTTATAACCGATATTCGTCTGTTTTAGGTATGTTACACGGATGCCTTTGCATGTATAGCATGTGGAGTAATGAATTCGATGTATGGGTCAAAAAACAGAGTGAATGGTGAATACAATATTCACTTGCTTTACCTTTTTATCGGTATGGGTGCGAGAACCGTCCAGATGTTTTTATTTTGGAAGACGAAAGAATTTTGGTGAAAGATGGGGTTTTAAACCAAATCATTACGTGCCACCTGTTCGAATGCTACTATGGAATTTTGCAAATGTGCTAGTCAAATCTGATTCACAAATCGAGTTGATTACGTCAAAGGTGGATCTGAGTATGTTAGAGAGTTTAGTTTCACCTTTAGATACCTGTCATTTTTTATAAATATATTTTGATTTGTTAGGATTCTTTTATTTTGTAGGTATCTTTTAAAATTTGGATATTGACATATCTTATTAATATCTTTGTGTTTGTATCATGTCTTACTATGGATGACTTCAACTTTATTTCAACTTTAAATGATTAGTATTGTTTTAATTTTGATTCTTAATAAACATCATTACTTTAGAAATTAAAAAAGAGTAACAAAAATCGTTATATGTTTTAATAATACTTTTATGAAACAAATTTACAAAATTAAAGGCTAAGCAGCTGTTATCAAACGCTTATTTGGGTAAACGCTATCAAGTCAAATTATTTTGCTATGCGAATATGGCAAAGACCAAGAATCTAACTTGGTAAAAGCTAAAGCAAGAACCGATAGTCTTATCCGCTAAGTGATGGTGAAGACTTTTACCATGGTTAGTGTTTACCGGGAAATAGGGATGGCAAAAAAATCCGAATCCGATGGGGAAACCCGAAACCCGAAATAAATGGGGCGGGTTTGGGGACGATAAACGGGGACGGGGACGGGGATGGGGAAAACCCGCTTATTTTAAACGGGGATGGGGACGGGGACGGGGACGGGGGGACCAATCCCCGACCTGATTACCCGATTATATCCCCGAATATTTCCCCGATTATATCCCCGAATATATCATCGGTTATATCCCTAAAATTATTTTTATTTTATGATTGTTTAGTAGACAATATATTATATATAGCTAAATGGTTTTTATGTTTGGTCGTATATATACTTTAACATTTCAACTGTTAATATTTTGGATGCATTTAAACTATATATATATATATATAGCCAAATTATTAATATTTTGGATGCATTTCAACTTTAAAACTTTAATTTTCTTTCGAATATGTTTAGAGAATGGGTTCGAGAATGTTATGTAATTTAGTATATCAATTTCCGAGACTTGTGGATTTGTGGTAAAGTTTAAACGACGACGGGGATCCCACGGTAAAACCCGTTTAATTAACTGTTTATACTAAACGGGGATACCCGTTTCCCCGCGGGTTTCCCAGATTACCTGATGGAGATCCCTGTTTAAATCCCCGCGGGTTTTTAAACGGTGATGGTTTTTTTAAACGGGGACGGGGACGGGGGGACCAATCCCCGCCCCAAACCCGCCCCGTTGCCATCCCTACGGGGAAAATTGTTACATATGATACCATTTTGATGAACTAAAATCTTACCCGCTAAATAATTGATGTTGTTGAATTTTACTAGAAGCACTTACCCGGATAAGTATTTGGTAAATTGTTCCTAAACGTTTGAAGTTGTAGTTAAAGATGGACAATATAGTTCATATTGACGGTTATTAGGTTATTCATTAACTTTTTTTTTTTTTACGAGATTCCCATAATTTGACGCCATAAAACATATATTTAACAAAATAAAAATATCAATCTCACTTTTGGTATAAAAAGTAAACTTATGTTCAGCCTTATTTACCCACCAAATTGGGGAATCCCCGTTTCTATCGATAAGCTGGTTTTTGAAACATGACCTCATTTAGGCTTGGTTTGGCAAGCATAAGCTAGCTTATAAACATGTACCAGGAAGCTAGCTTATCAGCTAGCTTATAAGCTAGCTTTTTGAAACGCTACTTTGAGTAGCTTATGAGAAGCTTATTGTAGCTTTTTCCAATTATACCCTTATTAATATTAATTATTATATTCAAAGGTACCCTTTTTGGTCATTTTACATACTCATAAGCTAGTTTTTGCCAAACATAATTTGTTCAACAGCTAGCTTATCAGCTACTAGCAAGCTTATCAATCAACAGTTAGCTTATCAGCTATCCGCTAGCTTATCAGCTACCAGCTAGCTTATAAGCTACGCTTGCCAAACATAGCCTTAAAGTTTCCATATATTTCAAAGACTTTCTAACTTTTTTTTCTTCCAGTTTTACCCCTTCTCTTGAAATATACATTACCATGGCATAGTTTATCCAAAAAGAATCATGCATTTTCGTTCTAAGAAATTTAAACACATATAATGTTAAAATTGTGGCATCACAAATTCCTAATTGTTTTTCATACTAAAATGTTGAAAATATGCATGTAAAACATAAATCATACATTTTTTGTTTGAAGGCATAGCGGCATCGAACCAACGAACGACTACCACGAAACACATATATACGCACGCATGCCTCCGCGGCGGTATTGGGCATCCACGGGCAACCCACTAATCCGCCGCTATCATAGTTTTTGACTGGACCAACCCAAGGACTCATGCCCTCAAATTGATTTCCGTTTGATTCGAACCCGGATAGACTGGGATGCCATCTGCAGCCCCCCAGGATATTACCGCCCTTAGGAAAGACTAACTGAGCTAGACATGATTTGTTCGGACATGCATAATTGGAACAATTTTGTAAAACAACTATGCATTAATTGGAACACAAAAGAAAACATTATTGCCTACATATTATAAGAAAGATGATATGTATCGTGGGAAAGCTAATATAAGATAATACAAAGGCGATGACGAAGTTTGTCGGTTTTATCAATCTGTGTTTCCACACACAAACTAAATAAATACTTATTTTTTCATGAATAACATAGTTGATATATAAAATGCTTTTAGCATGCTAAACATTTTAAAAACATGTACACATAGCAGGAATCATTTAGAAAAATATCTAAAGATGTATTATGTGTAGAGGTGGGCAAAAATTGGGCCGGGCCAGGCTTTGACCGGGCCTCGTAAAGACCGGGCTTTTCGGGCCTTGGTTTGATCGGGCTCGGGCCGGGCCTTGAGTGTGATATTCGGGCCCGTTACATGTAGAAAAAGCCTAGGCTTTAAGGACGGGGCCTTGAAGAACTTTTTTTTTTCTCTTTTTCTAACTTATAAAACTACAATTATTTTTATAATTCTAATAATAATGATAATATACAATATAAACTAGATTTATTTTATTTTAAACCACTAAAACTAAACTATATAAAACAAATATATTTCAAAAGTTCAAGAAAATTACGAAAATGCCACTGAAAACGGACCGGGCCCAGGCCGGGCCTTGAACCGGGCCTGTCGAGCCTATCGGGCCGGGCCGGGCTTTTAAAACTTCCAAAACTAGGCTTGGGCTAGCCCCTTCGGGATAGGACCGGGCTTTGGTCGGGCCGGGCCGGATGCCCATCTCTAATTATGTGTAAGGCTTCTAAACTAGACGATATAAGCAGCTACCAAGTGTCCAAATAAGCCGTACCGAACAATGATACTAACATATATAGCAAACACTTATTGATCTAAACTACACAACACATAAAAGGTCCTAACTGGTGTATCTTAAGTCACTTCTAAGCCCATTAAGCTTAAGTGGCTTTCTATGCGAGTTGAAATTTGTTTTACACGACGTATGTGATATCCGAAGGAATTTCTAAGTCGGCATCTTGTTTTCGTAGCTAAGCAAAAGTCACTTGCTGTTAGCTAGTTGTCTTGCACATACTTTTAGAACTCGTTACTATATCATATATATATATATATATATAATATCTTTATGATATTAGATAAATGAAGTGTGCTGAAAATTGAATATGCAACAACACATTGAATAATTTTCAGCGAATTAAGGGCCTTCTGGTCTTAATCTCAAGTCTCAACCCAACTATCTTAGTCATTGGTGTGACAACATCACATATGGGCTTCTATAGGATGAATAAAACACAAGTTTTACGTAAAAGTTATACCTTATTTTAGTGATTTCTTTCATAACACTTGTTGAATAACATAAAACTCAACGTTTTCTTGATTTATTTGTTATGGTCACTTCTGGAATCAAAAGACGAAAAGAGAAGAGAATTTATGTTTATGATTTCTTAGTTAATCAACAACATATGGGATTTAGAATTCCTCTCAATTTGATGGTTGGATGATTTTTTTTGAACGGCAGATAACACACAGTCACACACACATTCCGATACGAAGTCGACGAGAAAGTCAGGATCCATACGCTGGATGATTAATGCACACATTTTTATTCTAAATACGACCAAGTCCACATCTCTCGGTTAATGGCACTCTAGCCCCCATATTACTATTAAACAATTATCCCTTATTCAGACTATTCTTTACAGCCAAAACTTGATAATTAGGGTGTTGTTGACTTATTGAAATATGATAAAGAGTCTCAAATAAAGATTTAACAATCAAAGAGGTTAAAACAACTTTTTAAATATAAAGCGTTATGTTAAACCAAATTTGATGTATTTTGGAAAGTTACTATATATTGCACCAATTTTGACTGCTTTGCTGAAAAAAAAAATAGAAACAGCCAGTACATATTTACATCAAAATAGGTGTTTGGTGCTAACCTTGGAGGTCACTTATGACCTTCAGGGGCGTTTGGTTTGCCGAAATCTGTCGAAATCTAGTTGAATTAGAATGGTCAATTCCGTTGACCAAATTCCTTCATGTTATTTTGTTGCCTTAGGAATGAAATTGAATTCCATGAATTCCTTCCCAGCTTCACTTATGGATTTGTTCATTCCTTCTCAAATGAGATGGAATTGAATTTGATTCCTTCCAATCTTTTGTTAATGACAAAAATGCTCTCATCTGACTATCAGCACCTCCGGTCACCACTGCCACCAACAACCACCACGATCTCCGGTCACCACCGCAGTCCGCCACCGGCAACCACCACCACCTCCGGCACCGGTGGTGGCGGCAACCACCACCTTCAACCACCGCCACCGCCCACCGCCCACCACTACCGCTCAACATTATTAAATGAGATTTTTGTTAGTATTTTTTTTAAAACATAAAAGGGGATTTTGGTCATTTATCATCATTTCATTCCAATTCCAAAGCTACGTTGTGTTAACCAAACAGACAGATTCCTATTCTTTTAACAGATTCCATTTCATTTCCTGTCAACCAAATAGCTGGTCAAACCTGATAACATTTCATTCTAATTCTTTTCAGATTCCAATTTCTTTGACAAATTTCATTCATTCAAAATCAGTCTGCGAACCAAACATCCCTTAGTTTACTACATAAATAGTTTGAATTATTTTTATTTATTTTTAAAATGAAATATGTATCATTTATGTTTAAAATTATGTACATAATTTTAGGTGTTTTGGTTAGTTCATGTTTTTCACAAAAATGATACAGCTAGACAGAACCACATAATATGCATCACTACATTTTCTTAAACGGAATCAAACTATATACATTTTCTTAAATTATCTATTAATATAATTTGCAATTTAGTTTTGACTCAACTATTATAAATATATGTAATATATTAAGAAACTTTTAAATGATTGTTACAAAAAAAAAAAAAAAAAAAGGAGACTAATGCGCACATATGTATGGCTAATTAAAGCTAACTAGCTATTGATTTTCTTCTTATACATAGATAACGATTTTTTATATAGTCTTAATGCATGAATTAAAACGATTGTGACTTATATGTACAATGTACTCCTATATAACACTACTTTTGAATATCACTATGTTCAATTTTAACCGGTAAAAACATTAATAAAAAAAATCATATTTCTCCTTTCATAATAAAGTTTTGAAAATTCTCGAGCATTTAGAATATTTTTTTCTACTACTCTTTTATTTTGAATAATCAACCATTTGGATTGTGGTGGAGGATATAGTAGAAAAATCCCATCCATCACAAGTTCAAATTGAGGCACTTACAATTTACAAAGCACTTGTGGACATAACCACAAGGATGTGGCTGACTAGTTAAAGTTGTAGCGGGCTAGTTAAAGCTTATGGGGAAAGTGACTTGTTAATCCTTCTACACCAGGTTTGAGTCAGACGCTTTTGGATTATGGCTACTGGGGGTTAACTTAGGGAAGCATGCTTTAACTGTCGATGAACCTTGTCGGAATTAGTCAGGGCAAAGCCTCAGATACCCTTCTTAAAAAAAAACTTATGAACATGGAGATTCATCTAAGAAACTCCAAGCAATTCGTGATCCTTCAAAAGATTAAATAAAAGATTTGAATAATCAAATAAAAAACAATCAAATTCTTCAAATTCTTAGTTTCTTTTTCTTTGAAAAGTCAAACCTTTTGATGTCACATTGAACATAGAAGAAAACTTTTTTTTTTTTCAATTTTTTTTTAATTTTTTTTTTGATAAGGTGATGGTTGAGCACCAAAAACACCCTAAAGTCCTGCGGTAGTGTAGTTGGCATGTGGTAATCCCATGTGAGCATGTGTATAGCAACTAACGTGGGGCCTTCACCTCAGAAGCTGCATTTCCATTATTTAACCACCTCTCACAAAATCTCTCTCTTTCTCTCTCTAACATTCTCTCTCTCTCTCTAACATTCGCTGCGATGCTGCTGACGTCATCATCATCATCAACCTCCCGATTCCTCCGATCGAATCATGTATGACTGCTTCTTCTTCTCTAAATCAAAGCTAAAGTGCGAAAACGATCCTCAAAAACCTCTATTGAACATCAACGACGACGGCGATTATGACGCCACCGCCGTCCAATTGCACAATCCGACGGCGGCAATGGCGTTGCTTCTGAGATCGTGGCTGAACGGCCGTCGGTTAAGGTACTTGATTCTAGCTCTGTGTTTGCCTCTGATCGTTCCGATCCTGTGCGTGAGTTTTCCGGTGATCATTGCCGTTGAAATCTGTTTCCATTTCTGCGGTGGCCGGAAGCGGTGTAGGTTGAAATCAGGTCCTCCTTCGTATGATGACGTAGAAGGCGGCGGCGGAGGAGGAGGAGAGGTGGTGGTGGTGGAGGTGAATTTGTTGGACAGGTATCTGGATGATCAATTAGGTCTTGCTCTTGAATTTACATGTGAATTTGATACTGATGATGATGATGATGATGATGATGAAACTGATGATTTTTATAGGAATAGGAGTAATCTGTTGTGTTAATTTTTGTGGTAGAATTGTAAATAACTTTGATTTGAATGATAATTGATACTGAAAATTCTTGCAACCAGTGGTTTTGACTTTGATCATATTAGGGCTTATAAAATTTGTTTAGTATACCTTATTTTCTATTATTTTTTGGGGCAAAATACATGTTAAAGGGTTTTCTGTTTGGCGGAATGGCGGGTGTGAAAAATAGTCAAAATACTTGGTTTGGTTCGGTTTATGGTTTGAATTTTTTTGAGCGGTATGGACCGAACTGATTGTCCAAATACACTGGCTCGTTCCTGATATTTTATAGGTCAAGGACGAGATGTTAAAAAAGGTCCTAGTCTTTAAGGACGCCATGTCAAATTATCAATAACTATTTCTGAATTAATATTATCTATTATATCATTTTTACATGGTTCGTCCATTAGTTTTATCGTAAAAAAACATTATATGCTATATCTTCTAATATATAGATTGACATCATTTGAATTTTAAAGTCACAATGAGTTTCACTCGCTACAAAAATAATGACTTTAATAAGATGTGCCTAGAATGTATAAGTATCCTACTAGGTTATTTTATAAACATAACATCATAACTAAAAGTATTTTAACGGGTTTATAGGACACTTTTAGGCATCTTAATAAACTTTTTACGACGTTTTTAAAGTAAACTATCTTATTAGCTATTTTATAAGATACTTTTGCAAAATAACCTATAAAATCATCTTTTTAAGGACACTTGTGATTATATGATATATTTTTTCAAATAGTGTTGTAGATATAGTTAATATTAGACTTTGTTTAAAAAGTCCAAAAAACACTTGTAAATTGCCAAAATAAAAGTCCTAAAAGCATAAAGTATTTTATTAGAAAACTTTGACCTTTTAGGTGTCTTATAAAACCAATTTAGTACGAAATTCATTTTAAGGTCATATTAGATACTAAAAAAGTTTATGTTTCTTTTATTTACAATTTCTTTTATTACTAACGTATATTAAAATTTTGGGTCCTTGTTTCACGTGGGTCTTGGGTGTACATTCTACCCGAACTTCCTAGGCATGACCCTGCAAATACATATGTATTAATCATATTTAGGGTGTGTTTACTAATGATTTAATGGGCTTAATGTAAAAACTAGCTTATTCGCATAGACATACAGGATTGTTTACTTACAAGTTAATGATTCATACCAAGGCTTAACCGGACAGCTAGTGAAGGGCACTTGTCCCCATTCAGACAGAAAAATGACTTGCCTACCCCTTGTACTTAGAGACACACCTAACCTAATCCCTCATTCCTCCATCCTCTTTATCGCTTCCTACAAACCACTGCCATAGAGAAAGCATGCCTCCTTCCTCGTTTGATATTCTTCATCTCCGGCGACTTGCACCTCCTCCGCCGTTGCTTCTCTTCTCCGGCGACCTACACCTCTTCCACGCTGATTCTCTTCTCCGGCGCCACAACCTATTCCGACGCTGCTTCTCTTGTCTGATGACCTGCACCTCTTCCGTCGTTACTCCTCTTCTCCAGCGACCTGAATCTCATCCACCGCTGCTTAGCGTCCTTCACCTCTTCCGCCGCAACTTTTCTTCTCCAGCGACCTACACCTACCCCATCATTACACGAAGATAGTCTCTAGATGAACACCACTTTTAGTCTCCAAGCTCGCTTCACGAACCAGACTTCTCACGTTGCGAGGACTCTTCTATCAAAAGGTCACTAAAAGCCAACAATCTTGCGCTGCGATTTGTTTCTTAAACCAAACCGAGATCAAACTTCGTTTTGAGTAGAAGCATGCACTCTGCACCCCTCTGACTTGATCAAAACTACACTTGACTCAATTGATAATCCATATATCTCATTACAATAAAACGAACTCGGTGACACTAAAATCACCAACATTGGTAAGTTGGATAAGACAAGACAAAACTATTAAAACGAGTAGATTACCCCTAGATGCCATTTAATGTTATTTTATGTCATATAATAATTGTAAATGACATAAATCAACCAAAATATATTTAAATGAATTTTATTTATAATATTTATCAAGCATTCCATACGGAAATTACTTGTTTGTTCTTCTTTGGTTCTAGTGAATAGCATAAAGATATGAAGTAAGCCATTGTAATTAGAGCTATGAAACCATTCACAACGCTGCGAAGAAAGTAACCATTCAAAACCATTCACAAAGCTATTAAAATTTTAGAACAAGGCAACATAAACCGTTGAAATCAGAAAGCTACGAAATAAAAATACAAAAACCATGGAAATTTGAAATCAAAATTGTTCTATACAAAATTTAAAAATATAAACCTCACATAGAAATGAAAATCGAAAACACTTTTACTAAAGCAAAATGTCATGAAACAATTGTTTTACAAAAAATAAATTGAAGACACGGAAACCATGGTACTCGAAAGTCGAAACCATAGAAATCGAATTAGGGAAACCTTGGAAATCGAAACCTTAGAACTTGAAACCATGGAAGCTATGGAAATCAAAACCTGTAGAGATTCAAGAAAGTGATACCTAGAGTAGATGAACTTGTGGAGATTCGAAATCGAGAAGTAACGAGGATGGATAAAGAAGATGAAGAACCTATGTAGAAGATGAACTTTTGTCGGAGATGAAGTCGTGAAATCTTGGATGTAGGCATGCTAAACCGACTAAGTTTTGGTATCAAATCGGTAAAAAGAGGATTAAATAGCAATTTCTCATTTTGATCTCATGTTATTCTACCTAATTTGATAGAACAAAAAAAAATTAAGTTTAGTCCAATAAAATTAGTATTTTGTATCCGAATTTTGTCCCGTAACATATCAAACATAGAGCTATTCTTTTTATCTCGTTCCATTCCATCCAATCTCCATACCAAACGAAATTACAATTCACAAAATTTTAACCTTTCAATATTTTATGATTATCGGCATTTTCCACTTTCAGCCCCAAAGTCCTAACATATATATAACACATCCCCGTCGGGTGTTGGCGGTTCGGACTTGGGAGATTTATCTCAGATTCAAATTCTAGGGTTTCTACTTTCTCCTTCATTCCTTCCATGGATCTCTTGCAGGCATACAAAGACAACGACGGCGATGATCACCGGATGTCCGATAACTCATCGCCGGACTCATCTCCACCACGTCTCTCCATAGCTCCCAAATCCGCCGCCCCAAAGGTCGACGACACCATGCTCTCCCTCACCGTCGCCGACGCCATCGCCGCCAAATCCCTAACCAAACCTCTCGATCCGACTCAACACGTCGTCGCCTTCAACCCTACCTACGACCAGCTCTGGGCGCCGATCCAAGGCCCCGCCCATCCTTACGCCAAAGACGGCATTGCTCAAGGTATGCGTAATCATAAGCTAGGGTTTGTAGAGAACGCTGCAATTGAGCCCTTTGTGTTTGACGAACAGTATAATACCTTTTATAAATACGGTTATGCCGCCGATCCTTCGGCTTCGGCCGGTTATAATTACGTTGGGGATATGGATGCTTTGAAGCAGAACGATGCGATTTCGGTGTATAATCAACCGCAGCATGAGCAGAAGAAGCGGAAGCTTGAGAAGAAGAAGGAGGCTTTGGAGAAGGAGAAGGAGGATGGGGTTGATGGAGAGGAGGTGGATGAGGTTGAGGTTGAGAATCCGGCGACGGATGCTTGGTTGTTGAAGAACAGGAAGAGTCCGTGGGCCGGGAGGAAGGAAGGATTGCAGGGTGAATTGAGTGAAGAACAGAAAAAGTATGCCGAGGATTATGCGAAAAAGAAAGGTGAAGAGAGGGATGGGAATAAGGAAAAAGGGGAGGCTTTGTCGGATAAGAGCACGTTTCATGGGAAGGAGGAGAAGGATTATCAAGGGAGGTCGTGGATTGCGCCTCCTAAGGACGCCAAGGCGTCGAATGATCATTGTTATATACCGAAGAGGTTGGTGCATACTTGGAGTGGTCACACGAAGGGTGTTTCGGCTATTCGGTTCTTTCCGAAGCATGGTCATTTGATTTTGTCGGCTGGGATGGATAGCAAGGTGAAGATATGGGATGTGTTCAACTCGGGCAAGTGTATGAGGACTTATATGGGGCACTCTAAGGCGGTTCGTGATATATCCTTTTGTAACGATGGGTCTAAGTTTTTGACTGCGAGTTATGATAAGAATATCAAGTATTGGGATACTGAAACAGGGCAGGTGATATCTACGTTTTCGACAGGGAAGATTCCGTATGTGGTTAAGTTGAATCCGGATGATGATAAGCAGAATATTCTTTTAGCGGGTATGAGTGATAAGAAGATTGTTCAATGGGATGTAAATACTGGGCAAATTACTCAGGAGTATGATCAACATCTGGGTGCGGTGAATACAATAACTTTTGTTGATAATAACAGAAGATTTGTGACTTCCAGTGATGATAAGTCTCTTCGTGTATGGGAGTTTGGTATTCCTGTTGTTATAAAGTATATAAGTGAACCACATATGCACTCCATGCCATCGATTTCACTTCATCCGAATGGGAACTGGTTGGCAGCACAGAGTTTGGATAACCAGATTCTAATCTATAGCACCAGGGAGAGGTTTCAGCTGAATAAGAAAAAGAGGTTTGCTGGGCATATCGTGGCTGGGTATGCTTGTCAAGTGAATTTCTCACCAGATGGGCGTTTTGTCATGTCTGGGGACGGTGAAGGTAAATGCTGGTTTTGGGATTGGAAGAGTTGCAAAGTCTTTAAAACTCTCAAGTGCCACGATGGGGTGTGCATTGGTGCTGAGTGGCATCCGTTGGAACAGAGTAAAGTTGCTACATGCGGATGGGATGGTTTAATCAAATACTGGTAAGAATCTTCGTTCTTGTTTATCAAGTTTACTTATCTATACTATGCACATAAAATGTTCAAAGTTGACACATACATGATCATAATTAGGACTAAGACTAACATTTTCTATATGCAAGATTGACTTCTAATATACATCCACAAACTAAAACCTAAAGAGGCTAGCACTTATAAGGTTTTTGCTATAATATAATCTTGCAAGTTAACTAATAGTAGCCTACAGCTCTCCATTCTATGATTTGATATAAAATTCCACTACTTAAAAGCTTGGTAAGTATAAATGTAGAAGCATTAAGTTGTAAATTCACAAAAAGCAATGTAGGCTCCATAATAACCGGCTATGATGTCTTGCTGGTGAAGACAATTGTAACAATGGGATATGTTGTGGAAAGACATGTGATGCACAGTGGTTAATCACGTGTCACTATGGTATGATCAGTAAATGCCTAATTTCCATCAGACTAGTTATCTATCCTAAAACTAAAAGATTATCTTCTAAACCACGGCATCTATTACTTTTGAGAAGCTCACAGGACTAGTTGTCAAAATTTGGAGATAACCCCACTTGATTCTCTTTTCTTGAAGAAACTATCCATGAAAAAAGAAAAAAAAAAAAACAGCAAAATTTCTTCCTATCTAGACATGTGACTTTATGCATGCATCTTATTTCACTTGCTGGATTTCGTTGTGTTGCGTCAGTTAAACGTTACTTTTATCATATCAATAACCAACAAGAATCTAACCCTTGAGTTATTTGTGGGTTGCAGGGACTAGTTCTTGGCCAATGTTTCATCATACAGTTTCAAATTGTCGGACAACTAAAGCTTTGTTGCTGGATGGTTAGAGCTTGCAAACCCAACAACCGTAAAAGGGAATCCAGAAACAATGACGCAAAATAGTTGCTTTGAGTTAGGTCCTTCATTTTCTAAGTAAGTTGTCACCTGTATAATGAATGTAGCTGATAGGACTAGATTACAACTTGTGTTTTACTTCAAACTGCATTGTGTTTGATATGGTCTTGAGGCCATGTTTGTAGCAAGAACTTTTGTACTTTATTGGGCTGATTCTAGACAGCAGAGCTTGTTTTAGTTGAAATACTAGATATGGAAGTCCAGAGGAAGTCATCATATAGTATATTATGCTTCATGTTTGATCTTGTCTTTATGGAATTGTTTATAGATTAATTAGCAGCTCAGACACTTGAACTTTGTTAGGTTTAGCTACTCTTTCTATCAAATTTTGTTGGTTCAAGATAAAGTAGGAGTGGCAATTTTGTGCTAAAAGTTTCAAATTGACTCAACATAAAACCTATTAGTACTGTGGAGACTGGAGAGTAACAAAAGTCGGACACACCACCTAAACCAAATCAGCCAACATGTGTACCAATTTTTTTTTTGATAAGGTTCATCTAGGCTTCGCCTATACTACATCCTTGGCACTTTGAAACTGAAAGAAAATTTAAATGAGTTATGTCAGTTGGTACTTGGTGGTACCATGCCTAACATGAAAACTTAGTTGATGCACGGTATTGGAAGTTGTGTACCATGGCACTGACGTCTTTTTTTTTTCCTTTCTTTTTTAAAGTTTTAAATAGTAAAGGTTGTAACCTTTTAACGTCTTTATTTATGCATTTGAATGCAAGTTATAAAACCCTTAAAATGACATGTTTTAATAAAGAAGTTAAAAGGTTACAACGTTTAGTATTTACAAATATTTTATGTTTCAAGTTCTTTGCGCTTGATATTACTTTGTTTTCGTCCGTCTGCCATGTTATTTGGCGTTTCACCTTTTATTGTTCTTTTCATTTTATATATTCTTTATATTATATAACTTTGTTGAGAGATGACATCCCACCGATCCAGTTTAAGCTTTAAAGGTTGTTTTTTCGGACAAAAAGTTGATACCGGCAACCCTAACTGGCCCACAATCGTTTGCCAATTTCGTAATGTGGGGAGCATACTCACTCAACAGTTATGGCTATGGGGGCATCCTGGACTCGAACTAGGACCATTCGATTTTGGACAAACACTACCCCCCACCCACTATGAACTGAGCTATGTGTCATTGGCTTAAAGCTTGGTTTAGGGCCGCTCCAATTTGTTTGGAGGTCCCGTTACACATAGTATTAGTATAGAACATTAGATGATTAATGAATAAAACAAAATATATGTTATGTCATTATTTACCAGCGCACACTATCAAGTGCGCCTCTCATAAAAACACATTTTTGGGATCTTTCTTCCGTTTATGCATGATGAGAGAGATGTGTACTTGACAATTAGTTGTATGGGGACATGTTGATGAATAACGATAGAACAAGGCATTGTCGGAATGAGTCTCGTCTCCATGTTTGGGAGCCACGATACGTTGCCTTCTTTTTTGTGTGGAAGGGTGTCCGGGCCAAAGCCCGACTAATCCCCGGCAATTTTGGGGGCTAGACATAACCCTACTTAAATGTCCTCAGACATGCGCACGGGAAGGCTCGAACTCGGTTAGGCGCTATGAACTCCCTGAGCGATAACCAATCCGCCACAACACTGAAAGACTACGTTGCCTTTTTAATCTACATATAACAAGTTTACTCTCAAGGAACCTGCTCCCTTAGATGGATATGAAATCCGATGATGGTAGTGTTTACGTTCGCTATGCATGTGATGAGCTCGAGAACAAGCTCCTTAAATGCATATATATTTTGGTTTAGATGAGAACCACAAATATTGAGAACTAATACCTTTACTATTTAGTGTAAATTCATTGTTGAATAAACTCATTGTACGTAAATAAACATTAAAACTAAAACCTTAAATACGTAAATACTTAATCTCATTCCTGTACATGGAGAGTTGAACATGAATTCTTTGAAAATTGAAGAAAGTAATGAGTATGAATTCAAGAGATTTAATCCCGATTTTGCACCAATGATGTCATTTTTATAAGCTTAATATAGTTTGTATCAATCCGTTCGCCTCATGTCATTAAAACCTTCGGTCACTGTTAACTCAACTTTTCACACGATCCTTCACCTATACATATATGTCTATAGACAAAAGATCATACGAGAAAGAGTTAAAGATGAGAAACGCAAGAAGGAATCTAGATCCTTGATCACTTTTAATCTTTTGCCCACCCATGAATTAACCTTTAGAAGAGAACTGACCCGGGGGCCTTAAGCCCTTAACTCTTTTGATCTTTTGATTAGGATTGATCCAAGGGTGGAGATCCCTTGTTACCCTTTTCACCGTAACTTTCCACGTCCTCCAAAACCCAACCCTTGTGTATATATGGGTCAAAAGAAGTTGCAACACATGGAACAACACTAACTTTAACCATCACTCAGGCCATTAGCAATCATTAATCTGCTTTTCAGGCTTGCTATACAAAATGTATATACAACTAAAGAAGGCCTTGTTGAAAACAAGATTTACATCTAAAGAAAAAGAAGCAAATTCTTCCTAAACTATGAAGAACTGCCCTCAGACTATCACCCCGATTAGCAACTAGGAGATGAGATGGTTTTCTTCTCTTTCGCGTTCTTGAACTCTTCTACAAGTAGGTTATGAATCCTCACTCTCAAATTCGATGCTTCTGCGGGGTCAAACCATTGCCTGGAAAACTGGTAATCAGGATACTCCAGTTATTCACATGTGAATAGTAGCTAAAAGAAAACTTGAGATATAGACTAGCATCTTTTGTCAAATCCCAAATCCCCTATACCCTACTTTCGAGTGGGATATACTTGGGATTTCTGTAGTTTAGTCTTTTATAAAATTGTCGGCTACTAATTATTCACATACGACATAACTTGATTCGGAGGATATTTGGAACTCTGGATCAGCGGATAAAAAGTGTGACCATGAAGGGAGGGAAAGCGTACCATCGATAAATCTTTCTTTTTGAGTCTCTCGGGAGCTTCTTTGATGAAACGTTCCATATAGAACAGAACAAAGAGCCCACAATCATATTCATTCCTCTGCTGCGGAACCTGGTTCCAAAAGAAAATTTACAAGAAACTCGAGAAGCCAATAAATTAAAGTTTTCAACTTCAATCTCTGTGGAAGCACATATCACAAAGGCCCTTAATAGTTGCATACATTAGTGATTTATTTCCGTCTGTTACCCTTATTAGCAAATTTTATGCATTGCATTACGAGTCTCATTTACACCGAATTACTTAATCAGTATCATGATGTTCTATATGATAAAAATCCGAAGAGTGGTAAAAAAGTTTTAAGAAAGATGTTTACCGTAACCCTTCTCTCATATATTCGATGATCAAGATTTTCCCATATCTCATCTGTAATAGGGAGACCTAAAGGCGCTTCTGATTTTCTTAGGTAGGTCCACTCCTCTTTCAGAAATCTACAATCAAGTTAAACATTTATACAGCAAGCATACATTTATTGAAGATTGCAACGTATGTTTATCCCAAACATAAACATGTAGTTTAGTTGACAACTATGTATTATACCTTCTAATGTTATCAAAAAGGGATTTGCTATCATGTAGTCCAAGTGAGTCCAAATGTAGCATAAGTGGCCCTAGTTCATCTTCCTTTGTGGGGATGCATATTATCACCAAACTCCAATGAACACTGCATAATTTAAGTCATAATAGAAAAATCAAGTGCAGAAATCGGATATATAACTATAAGAACATAATGATTGACACCTTAAGCATTTAAGGAGTCATGAACACTTGATGCAATTTCAAGAACTTACTTTTCATGTATCGGCAGAAGTATGTATGCTTTCTCAAATATGCTGACACCTTTCCACCACTTTCTGAACTTTAGAAATGAATCTTCCTTGTAGCTCAACTAGAACAAAAAAAAAAAAAACAAGTTATTCGCCATACAAAAGAAAGTAAAGAAGTAAGAGCATCATACCTTCAGAGGAACTCTCACTGCCATTGAACTTTACAACCATGCTTAGTTTTTAGGGTAGATTACATATTTGGTCCATGTGGTTTACACTTCATTTTGGTCCCTATTTTGAAATAATTATGGAAAAGGTCCCTATGGTTTACACTATATTGCATTGTTGGTCCCTGAAATAGGGACCAATAGTGCAATATAGTGTATACCACAGGGACCAACAGTGCAATATAGTGTAAACGGACCAAGAGTGCAATATAGTGTAAACCACAGGGACCTTTTCCATAATTATTTTAAAATAGGGACCAACAGTGCAATAGAACGTAAACCACAGGGACCAAATATGTAATTTACCCTAGTTTTTATTATATAAGCTTTAGTTTAGGCATGAAAAACAAAAGAATGAAAAGTACAAAAACAATTCAGATGACAAAAATACTGCTTATGAAATTTAAGATGCTATTGGCATCACCAATTCAAATGACGCAAATGCTGCATAACTAAAAGCACGGTTCATGACAATTGTATCGAAAAAGTAGATACCTTTTCCAGCTTGTTATAGAAATAGGTGTTGAAGGAATGATAATTGCATGTTGCACTCTCAGATGAAGATGTTGGTTGCTGAAGATATCTATCCAAAAGAAAACAAGGAAACATAAAAAAGGGTAGAATGGTAATTGGACAAGTATCTACACGAAATTCAACTCCCTTTTCCTACGGAAGTTCTTATAAAGGTCCACAATTCTTGATCTAATAAAAAAGTAAGTAGCTGCTATTTATTGTCACATAGAAAATGATATTTATGAACAGATGCAGAACTCTAAAGCACTTACCGAATATAATAATTCATGATAGATGATGAAAGACACGCTTCAGGAGCAAGACACGCCATATCTGCATAAGTAACTTCAACTGAACCTGGATCATCCCTGTAAACTCAAAATCCAAAAATAAATTGTGAAGGATTCCAAGGAATGATGACATCACCCAACATGATCAGAGGACAGCTTGTCATACCTTGACGGGTAGAAGACGGTAACATCTTTCATGCTGAAATTTGAATATCATGAATCAAACATTTTGCTATCTTAGGTCATTAACCACAAGCATAAATAGAAGAGATCGGTAAGAACTTAATAACCTGTCATCCAATTCCTCGTATGGTATAGTAGTTTGAATCAGAGGCTCCTCATCCACTAAATGATAAGCTCGTCTCTGCCAAAAAAAGAATGGTACTAGAAATTAAGAGCAGAGAAATCACCAAATATTTTCCGTGCTAACCCCCGACTTGCAAAAAGAAGTAAAAAAAAAGAACAAGCGGGCAAACTACAGATGAAAATATGTGCAAGCAAGCAATGGGTGTAACAGGGATATATGTGAGGGACAACGATTAAAACTAAAACCAGCTATACTAATACTATATAATATTGTTAATCTAGATAATGTTATCATTTGGAAAAGTTATACTATATTAGTTGGGTGCTTTAACCATTCAGCCCTGGATGCTTAGCGGCTCATAGCGAATGACCAGATTCCAAACTCAAATGGAATCTTTCAACTCAATATTTATCAAATATGTTCCTATTTAACGGAACACTACTGGAAAAAAGAAAGTGAGATAGACAAAAAAAGAAGCAACTTGGAGAAAAAGAAACGGCTGTATTAAATGGTTTGAAGGCCTATGACATGCTTCAAGTTTAAGTAGCAATGATATTAGAGATGCAAGACCAATTCAACAAGGCAAAAATCTGGTCCTTCTAAGGACCAGAGACTGCACCGGCCCTTCACCACTTTCTTTTAACTAAACAACATCTATTGAAAATAAATCCTCCACAAGTGCTATTAATTTGTTTTGAATGTTACAACTTTCAAGTATAAGAGAATAAATTCTCTCGGATATGTAAAAGATATAGATTTGAAGAAAAATATTATCTGAGAAGAGAATATTAATAGCCAATATGATATAATATATTTATCGAATATAAAATTTTGTGTTTGTTGAACCTACATGCCATTATATGATTATGCATGTTTCTCCTCTAGGCTATTTTCTTTGTCCAAGACTCCAAGTTGTATCAAGGTTCTAAATGACGTGAGGCGTTGCGTAACGGCAAGGTCAAGCCTCAAGCCTTATGAGTTATGGCGAGGCCATGGCGTTTTTCATGGCGTGCCCTAAGGCGGCATACACGTACACTCATACTTGTATATGTTAGTGTTTTAAATAATATCATAGAACAAATTAAATTCATAGCAAGTAATAAAACTAAAACATAAAGAATAATCATTGATACAAAGTATATTAAGCTTATAAAAATGATACCATGGGTGTAAAATCGGGATTAAATCTCTTAAATCCCTACTCATTACTTTCTTCAATTTTCAAAGAATTCATGTTCAACTCTCCATGTACGTGAATGAGATCAAGTATTTACGTATTTAAGGTTTAGTTTTAATGTTTATTAAAGTTTTAAGTCTCGTACATAGTTACCATTCATCCTTTGAATTATATATAAAAGTAACCACAAGACTTACAAAATAACGCGTCGTAACGTGCCATAACGCGTTACAAGCAAGTCAAGCCTTAGAGTGGAGCCATAGGGGTGAACGTGGCGGCGACCCCAAGCCTTGACGTCATAACGTGCCATAACGAAGCCATAACGAGTTATTTAGAACCATGAGTTGTATACATTAACAAAAAGGTCATCTAATTGTGATAACATATCTCGAATCAAATACTGTAAGTAGACACATCTATATATATATTAAAAGAAGGATTTTGCTGATGTCATCAAAACGAAATTGAGCAATCTTATTGGTCAATTGGTGAAAAAATTAGACTTGATGATGTCATAATTATTTTTTATTTTTTATTATTAAAATCAAATCTTTTTAATTTCCTTTTTTTACCAAATCTTTATTAAAATCAAATCTTTTTTATTTCCTTTATTTTCTTTTTTTACCAAATCTTTATTAAAAATAGTTAACTATAATATACGTTGGTAATTTAACTATGATATATATTTTTAAATTATATATTTGATTTATTTTAAAATATTATTAATAGTTTTAAAATTTTACCAAATCTTTATTAAAATCAAATCTTTTTTATTTCCTTTATTTTCTTTTTTTACCAAATCTTTATTAAAAATAGTTAACTATAATATACGTTGGTAATTTAACTATGATATATATTTTTAAATTATATATTTTGCTGATGTCATCAAAATGAAATTCAGTGATTTCATTGGTCAATTAAACAAATCCTAACAAATGATGATGTCATAATCTATTTCCATTTTTTTTTCCAAAATTTACATACCTAAAATTTCTCAATAATTTATTAGTTTCCCTTTTATAATTTACATTTTTTATCCTTATAATTATTTGATTAAATTACTTATTACCCCTTAGTTTTTCAATTTTCACTTTACATTCTTATCATATTAAGGTAAATAATGTATATGAATTAAAACTATTTAAGTTTTTTGTTTTTCTTTTTATAATCAAAATGAAATTCAGTGATTTCATTGGTCAATTAAACAAATCCTAACAAATGATGATGTCATAATCTATTTCCATTTTTTTTTTCCAAAATTTACATACCTAAAATTTCTCAATAATTTATTAGTTTCCCTTTTATAATTTACATTTTTTATCCTTATAATTATTTGATTAAATTACTTATTACCCCTTAGTTTTTCAATTTTCACTTTACATTCTTATCATATTAAGGTAAATAATGTATATGAATTAAAACTATTTAAGTTTTTTTTTTTCTTTTTTATAAATTACACCCTTATAATCGTCTCGACGATACCTTCAAAATGAGTATAATATTGAATATTTTTTAATTTATTTATATTAGTAAATATTAAGAATAGATATAAATTAAGTTGTTTACATTTTATTACAATTTTATCGTTGATATTCTTGAAATTTAAAGATTCCTATTTTTAATCTAATTTTTTTTGTAGATTATTTATAAATAATAAAAGTTTATTTTATTTAAAACGCTATTGTTGATGTTCTTGAAATTTAAAGATTCCATCCTTTTAATCTTACTAATTATATAGATCATTTATAAATAATATTTTTTTTAAAACCCTACAAATCAAAAACACTATATAATTTATTTCAGAATTCCTCCCGTTTTAGAATCATTCACGAAATCCAACTCTTTCAACAAAAGTATTTCAGATATTTTAACAACTATTAGATGACTAAAATATTTAATAATAAAGTAAGAGTAGTTTTTTTTTCATTTAAATCGTTGATTAATTAGAATTATTTTAATAAATAATAATTCTCTACTTACTCAATTTCAAAGAAAGTTTTGAATTAAAAAATGAAAGAAAAGTAATTTAAATGTTATATATATAGTTTCCTAAATGGTTATGATTAAACTAAATCATTAATGTTTCTTTTATCAATTAACTAAGTCATATTTATATTGTTAACTGGATATTACGTTTGGTTTGTGGTGAATTATTTGTGAACTTTATAATGCAAATGTTAATTCTTATTAGAAACTAAAACAATATGTTTAAATCGTCCGTGTATTACACGGGCCATTAACTAGTATATATATATATATATATATAGAGAGAGAGAGAGAGAGAGAGACAGACAGACACACACACACACAGAGAGAGAGAGAGAGAGAGGAGTAAGCAGGCTGTTGGGAGAAGGTGATATAGGGACATAAATGAATAAATAACCAATGAAATAGAAAATAAAGAAACTAACACTAGCATGAAAAGACAATGGAACTAACTTACATGTCTAGGCCTCAAATTTCTTGAAGGCTGGTCTTGATAAAAGCTTGTCCTGCCAAAGGAAGCAAAGAACTTCAATATATACACAATAACCTGTTATAAGTTCGTGAAATTTACATACCAACAAGAGTCGATCTACGAGAATTAAAATAGGAGTTGCAGAATATAACAGTTGCAACTTGAAGTGATCCAGGACAAGAACAATAGCATGGTGAAATAACTATTTAAGTTTAAGGTGTTTTAAGTCTTTTTTATTTTATTTTTTGGTTACTTGGGACAAGTAAAAATTTCAGCTTGGTGGTGTGATAAGCCGCATTTTCAGAGTTATTTACAACTTGTTTCCCCTTCTATTTACACATTTCTTGTTATAATTTATTCTTTTGTCTGTCTGTGCTCCTTTTTCAGTGTTTTTCTTTTCCTGGATCTGTTAGTATAGTTTGGTCTTATGTTTGTGTTTTGGTTCCAATTTTTTACTGCCTGCAAAATATGTGAAAGCATTTCTTATAGAATTATGGCAACAGTTTATTGCTACCATATTTTATAGTCTTTCTGCAAATGTTGGCACCTTAGTAGATCACCCGATACCATGTTATAACTGATAAGTTCACCAATCAGCAACTACCTAGTTCGGAATTCAGTGTTCTCTCTATCTACTATTCTAAGCTTTGAAGTCTAATCCCCTGTCAAGGTCACCAAATTATTATTAAACAAATTACAGTTTAACGACCTTCTTTTTGCTGTTATCTGTAATTGAAGCCCAAAGCATAAGATGTATAACAATATCATAGTGCTAGCTGACCGCATCCATTTTGCAGATAAATAGATGATGAAAAACAGCTTCAAGAATTAGTGTCTGAAGGAGATGATGAGAACATATCATAAACAAAATTTAGATGAGATAACTTTCCTTACTCTGAGATAGAACATGGCTTGTTTCCTGCAAGGTTGTCAGGGGAAGAAGTAGCAGAAGTACTCTCCTTTTTATCATCATTGGAGATTACCGGTTTCTCACTATCCGTAAAAGGAGTCCTCAGAGATCGCAAAGGTTTTTTAGTTGACGATGGTCTGGATCTTCTTCTCTTACCCAAATGCTGACTATCTGGTTTCGGTTTTTTCCCTTGACAAGGATTGATGAAAGATAAATCGTCTTCGAAAGCATTGACGGTCCTAGAATCTTGCTGCTAATCAACAAACAAAATACAAGTGTGTATACTCTCTTTTGCAGAAATAGAAAAGGAAAAAGTAGATGATGCAGGTATAGTACAGAATCCTACATCGTTCTCCAACCTATTGGAAAAAAGTTTGGCAAACGTTGATGAAGTTATAGATTTCTGATCACCTTTCTTTTTCCCACCCAAAGCACCTACAGAAAAGTCAATTTCAGCTGATTACATGCAAATAGAAATAGATGATGCAATGCTTCCAATGGAGTGAATTGTTTTACTTGTGTTCTAATAACATCTTTAAATCCCAGCATCCACAAAGACTAATAATCTTACCGTCATCACTATAATCAGACAGTTGTATCGTCTCCTCACATCCATTTTGTCTCTGTTAATAAAAAACGATAACACAAAGAAGGTCAAATACCAAATCACAGATAAGTAAATCATCAAAATACCCATGTCATATCTTCATATCCATGCTATAAAGTAAAAATCCATCCGAATAGAGCTTATATAGAATATCACACAGCATAAGGCATGTTCATATCAAAATCGAAACTTCATACATCAACTTGAGCATAACTTTACATCATATTCCCATAAGAAAAATCCATCATAGAAACATGAAAAAGCAATACCCCCCCTAAATCAATCCCTGATTTTACGTCCGTAGCATCTACCAGTTTCGCCATTTCTTAAATCTGTCTCAAACAAATTGTTCTTGTGTGCTTAAAGGAATCACAACCTACTTACTAAAACAAACTTCATAGATCAACCTGTGCATAATTTTACATCATAAATAATTCAGTCATAACAACATGAAAAATCAATCCCTAATTTTTTTTAAGTCTGTAGCATCATCATCTACCAATTTCATCATTTCCACTCTTCTTATACCTAGAAAACCAAAAACACCTACCATTTCCTATTAAAACCCTAATCATTAATCAAATATATGATTTTATCCCCAATGTGACAAAAGTTATAATAACATTTATTAAAAGCATTGCAAAAACCTTCTCCGATTGAAGCTTCTTTCTCCGTTCGAGCTCGTCCAGGTGTCTCTGGAACCTCAACTGGAGCTTTTTGCCCTTATCAGGCAACCTCGGAATCAATGCCGGCATGGTCTTCTTTTGCCTCGAGATATACTCGCTGATTTCATGGTCCGATTTGGAGGTTAGCTCCAAGAGTTCCTTTTGATCCTCTTCGTCGTCTTTGGATTTCTTCACCACGAGCTCCGGCGGACGATCGTCGTCTTCGGCGGTGGTAGGTAGGAGCTGATCCCAGTCAAGAGGCAAGGGTTTGTTTCTCTTGATTCCTCCATTTTCTTCTTCGTTTTCCATGCATAAAACCTACCTTCCGTCGGTGTGGTGGAGAGTGTGTGTGATTGACTGAGAGAGAGAGAGAGAAGAGGGCTTGAGAATTTGTGATTGTGGTTCAGGGTGTGGAGCACCCATCCACCATGCTTGGGCCTTAAGGTAGAGAGAGAAGAAGAAGGAGAAAATGGAGGATTTTTTCTTTGAGAAATAAGTAAAAGATTGAGGTTTTGATGGAAGCCCAATTCTATTTAGGTCTGCTGGGTTATTTGGTGAATTCTATTTGGACCCCCTTAGAGATGAGAGTAGGTGATGTGAGTGTATAGGTGGGTCCTAGTGATGGAATCTACTATATTTATGTGAGTGAGGGGGGTTCAAATAGCAACCCTCGGTTATTTGAGTTCGGCTTAAAAAGGTATTGTTAGGTTTTGTTTGAGGTTGAGGTTGATTGGTTTGCTTAGGCCGTGCGTATCGACGGTGTGGGTTTCGCGGGTTGAAAGCTGTCGGTCTGGGTTGGTTGGGCGGGTATTGATACGCCGGCAACGGCTTGGGCGAGCTAGGGAAGGGAGCGGTGTGGAGAAGCCGATTGTGGTGTGGAGAAGCCGTTGAGTTTGTGTGTGTGGTGTGTGAGAGGGTTGGGAAGGTTTGGGTACTAATCAAAGAGGGTTCCAGATAGAGATGGAAATTTTACCCGTAGGGGCGGGTACCCAACCGGTTCCCGAACCCGCCAGGGATTTCCTTTCCCCGAACCCGTCTGGAATTTGCCGGGGAGGGGTCGGGGACGGGGGTTTAAACGGGGATCGGGGTCGGGGACGGAGGATGTATTACCCGCCCAATACCCGCAACGTTTCCATCCGTAGTTCTAGAGGGTTAATTGTGAGGTTGGAGAAAAGCTGATGTGGCAGTAGGGTTGAGAGGGTTAGTTACTGATAGCCTTATTGATTCGAGTAACTCGTTGAAGTTATTACAGTTGAGCTGGTGTTAATATGATGTGAAAAACTATGAAATGCAATACGTACCATTAGAGGTATATCTCTTAAACTTCCTAGAAAGATCGATCATTTTTAGCTAGAAAAAGGAAATCAAATTGGGCCTTAGTCTTTAGCCAAAACTTTAGGGCCAAAATCAATGCTAATGATCCTAATCAGTCCTTAGTCGGCCCTTGTTTGGTGGTGAATGCCTCCTAATGAAGATAAGATGGTGTTTGTTTAATGAACTAGGTGGTCGTTTGATACATAAATTTGGAAGTGGAGAAATGAAAATGGGTTGCATTTCCCTTGTTTGTTAAGTTGGAGAAAAGGAAAACTGAGAAATAAATCAATTCCTATTCTCTAAATTAAATTTCCCTCCCACATAGAAGGAAATGGGGGAAAAAGAAAATTTCAACTCTCGTTTGGGACAAAAAAAAACACAGATAATTGGATTGAAAAAAAAAGAACACGCTCTTTGTCTCTCTCTCTCTCTCTCACTCGGCTAGGGTTTCATCTATATCTCACTCTACCGTCGCTGCAGACGTTGCCTCTCTGACACCGATGCCATCCCTTCGAACATGTATCTCTTTTCTTCTTTGTCTCTCTCTCTCTCTCTCTTTCTCTCTCTCTTTTTCTCTCGCTCTCCCTCTTTCTCAAACAGGTTCCTTCTGTTGGTTCTTATTTTGTCTTTTTTTCAATTTGTTTCTAACAACAAGAATGCAACAAGTGAGTTTTTGTTTATGTGTCCAACAACAAGAAAACATTAGATGAATAAATTTGGACTTAAAAAATTATTTGATCGATATAGTGGAAGCCAGTAGCTCTAGAGATAATGACAATAAAGGATTGAAGAGATGGACAACGACAATGTGGAGCTTCTCGTATTTTACTTGGACAAATAGCAATAAACTCATCTTCGAAAAAGTTAACGCAAAGTTAGTGGATCTCTTCTTTGAGTATCAACTCAAGTCCTTCGAGTGGGTCACAAGAAGGGATTCCGAGATTGCGATTGACTTTGACACGTAGTTGACAAATAACAAAAGCAGTTTGTGTATTGTAACACTTAGAAGAAATACATAAATTGACTTTCACCCTTTAATTATTCATCATTTTTAGGTTTTATTACATAATTTTCAATATACGTCGATTAACCCGCATGGGTTTGGTTGGGTTGCGTTGAACTTTTGTTTAGGTTGGGTTGGGTTGAAAATGCTACAAACCGCCAACATCGGGTTGAATTCTTGAAACACCTTCTACTCGATCAACCTAATCCATGTGCACCCTTACTTGAGAGTTCGTTAGGAAAGTTTTGCAAGCATACTACTTAAGTTCCACCATAAATCAATGAAGTTAAGTTCCACAATAGGAGTGGAAGCAAGTCCTTTATCGTTTGGGCTAAATTAATGCATGTGTATTATCAGTACCTAGACCTTGATTTTAAATGAAATATATTGAGAAACTTGATCATGTTTTTATTATTTACATCATAATTTGACATCCCACTGAGGCTATGTTTGGCAAACTAGCTGTTAGCTGATAAGCTAGCTGGTGACTGATAAGCTAGTTGATAGCTGATAAGCTAGTTTATGAACAAATTATGTTTGGCAAAAACTAGCTTATGAGTATGTAAAACAACTAAAAAAATACAGCTTTAATAAATAATCAATTACAAATATTTTATAATATAATTAAGACAAATCTTTAAAAATATAATTAAAATAAATTTATAATAATATAATATGTTAAATAATACAAACAATAAAAAATTAAATAATAAAATATATTGAAATAATATAAAATTGATTATTATTATTATATATACATATTATAAATTTAGAATTTGTTGAAACAAATTTTAGAAAAAAACTACATTAATTTATAATTTAAATTACTATTAAATATAATAATAATATAAATAAAAATAAAATTGACCAACTTCACATATCTTAAATAGTTAATAATTTTATAATTAAGAATTAGATATAAATATTTTTTATTAAAGTATTTAACATGTTTTAACTGTATAACATGATTTTAAAAGTTGTTATATTTATTTTTGATGATTAAACATATTAATCTAATATAATTAGTAACATTTAAAAATAAATAATATATAATATATAATTTAATTTAATTAATAATTAATTTTAATTATAAAAAAATAATATGTATTAATAATAATAAATAATTATTATTTATTAATAATTAATATATAATTTTAATTAATAATAGTTAATATTAATAAGAGGTATAATTGAAAAAAAAATCACAAAAAGCTCTTCATAAGCTATTCAATGTAGTTTATAAGTTACTTTTGGTCTTACCAAACATATACATAAAAAATAAGCTAGTTTATAAGCTGACTTATAAGCTAGCTTATTTTTACCAAAAATATTCATAAAAAATTATACCAATGTTTACTAACTATCAAACTATTTGTGTTTTTTTATAATCAAAACCCTGTTTAATAAATTATTCAATATTTTTTATAAACATAATTCACAAAATATCATTAAACATAATATGAAATAAAAACAAATTTCTTATTAAGTAATTATATTTTACAATTTCTTATACCGTCATTGATATGATATTAACAATTATAATTACCATAAAAGATATTTTTTTATTAAATACTTATATTCACAATCACTATAATTTCTTGCATCAGATGATTTAATATGATCAATTCCACTTACATTTTAATGTTAAAAGTAACGATCAAAATTCATTGATTTATTTCTATCTAAATAAATTGTAATAAATCAGTATCCAAAAACCTTATCTAAATTGATCGACATCTATACTAAGAAATATCAATTTTATTTAAGTATGTTTTAGAAACAAATTATAAAGAGTATATCTTACAACTATGTAAAATTAAATACTTTAAAGATACCTTCTTCTGATACAACTATAACACAAAGAAAATAAGAAAGAAAGAAATATTTAAAGCGTCTACAAATGAATATGACATAATTTCTCTATAAATAAAAATCTTTAAAAAATTACTTTAAACTTTGACCATTGTTCTACTTTAAAAAATTTAATATTAATTTACTTTAAACTTTGACTATTATTGTCTTTTGTTATTATTGATATATCTTAAAGTACATTACATTTTTGGTCAATATGGTTGTCATTAGATGACAGCTCTAATTTTTATTTTAACCTAATTACATTTTTAGTAATTGTGGTTGTCAACATGTTTTACTTTTGACCCATACGAAATAACTTTTACTACAAAATGACTAAAACTACAAATTTGGTCTATGTAGTTTGTTGAAAATAACACTTTTCGTCCCTGTTGTTTCAAAATTACAAGATGGTCATTATGATTTTCGAAAACCCCCAAATTTAGTCCCTCCATCTAAAAGTCGTTGAATATTTTTTTAGGGACATTTTACCAACTTTTTGCTTTTTACACAATTTAAAACCACAAAGACCAAAATTATAATATATACAAACCATGCAAAACATGAATTTTGTTTGTTAAGTTAATAATAAAATTTATGAAATTGTTTAATTTAATGAAAATATTTCATACAATTCTTTTTTTTGTAAAATTGTTTCATAGATTTGTGTCTTTTATGTAAAAATGAAATTTGAGAGAGAAAGATGAAATTGATGTGAAAAAATAAGTTAGGATAGAAGGTTATTTATATACGGTTAATAAATTGGAAAAAAGTAAATTTTTTCTACCGTTTTTTAACGGCTCTTTTTAATAAATTAATAATTTTTTAAGGGCTCTTCAAAAATGAGGGCAGTGTGGGGAACCCGTAGAGATGGAAGCCGCCCAACCCGCTGTAGGGCGTACCGACAGCCCGCCGAGCCTGCCAGCTTCAACCCGCCAGCGGGTTGCCCCCGTTACGCATGGCCTAATAAATCTCCATTATTTATAACGACAATTACTTGCATTACGTCATATGCTTCACATATAAAGCTCATGATGATTTTATGGTATTAACTATTGTGGTATGTATAATTATATTTTTTAAATGGTTTCTAAATTATTATGACGATGTCTCAAAATAGAATAGAACTTTTAATGAGATGAAGTTATCAATAATTTACAATCAATGACTTAGAGGACTCAATTAAAACTTCTAATCGATGTGAGAAGAATTATCACATTTTAGGCAAGAAACATTAATGCTAATTTGCGTCATAAACTTAGCATGGAATTGGATCTTGAACGGATATACGGTAAAAACAAGACTGGATACATAATGAAACCGAAGCCAATAGTTGATCGTTCGCATGAATCAATTGGAGACCATCTATGCATAGTTTGTCACTATCTTAATTTAGAAAGATACAACCAGCTTTACAACAAGCAAGCGACGACGTATATTGTGTCCTTCCTCTAATTGCATTCCATATATATATATATATATATAAGAGCAAACTACAATTTTTTGCCCCTATGGTATGTTTGTAATCATGGATATCATCATTGTGGTTTGATTATTATACTATCAGTACTTTTGGTTTGCAATCCTTGCAAATTCGGTCTTTCATTCTAACGATCGTTAGGGAGGTCGGTTAAGTTGAGAGCACTTTTTAATTTGGTTTTATTTTCTTTTTTCCTATTTTGTATTTGTTTTCATTCGTACACCAACCCTGACCCTCCTCCTCAATGAAGAAAAAAGACCCACATCTTCTTTATGATTTCCATTAGAAAACACAGGGTTGAACACACAAAATACAATTGCAAAGATTCTCAAATGTAAAAGACAACCCGTGATGTTTATGATTTCTAGCAGAGAACATAAAGCCCAAAGACATAATATAATCGCAAGGATCCTCAAAAGAGACAACATAGCACAACTTTTTTTACGATTTCTTTTCTAGGGTTTCAAGAACTATCTTAAAATCCAGTTGTTATAATGGTGAAATTATGTTTCTTTCTTCTCTCTAACAGTACCTTCATGGAGAAGCGGAAAAGAAGGTGAAACTAATATTATGTTATATAAATATGCATTTAATTCTATATAATAAGTTTAATACAAAAGTGAGGATGAATAGGAAAAGACCAAAATACTCCTATTCTCTAATGAAGTTATCTTGAAGGATCATACTTGTAAGAATTTGCAAACGACATGAACCACTAATGTCATAAACAAACCACAAGGACGAAATCAGTAATTTTTACAAAATACAAGGACCAAAAGCATAGTTTATTTTGTATATAAACCTAATTACACCTCTAAAACTACACACACTAATCATTCTCATATTCTTGTGTGTGCGCCATTCTAACAAGGTTTCATGGCATTTGTACAACACAAGTTTCTCCTCTTCTCTTTTGTTATCTTCGTTTGTTTACATTCATTAGTTTCATCAAAAGGTGGACATCAGCCACCAATCGTTGAGACACTAACTGACCGTTTCCCTTCTTTGCCAATCTCCCAAGGGATGAATACATTATATGGAGCATCAAATATTAATATAAGTAGCAATGGGTCTTATGTTGATATCGGTTTAGACAACACCACAGGTAATTAAACATTAGAAAATAATTTTTAACCATGAGTAATGATACTATACAAGTTATATATATATTATTTATCTTGAATGAAATCCATAATATTTAATCATGACTAACTTAATAATGTATAGTTGTTTTGAAATATTTATAGTTTTTAGATAAACACATTCAGGTATATATTATTGTTTTCCTAGTTGTTATATATATAATGTTTGTTGTATTTAGGTTCTGGATTGGTTTCAAAGAACACATACTACCATGGGTTCTTTAGTGCTTCAATAAAGCTACCCAAAGGAATTTCATCCGGAGTTGTCCTAGCGTTCTATGTAAGTTTTATTATTTTCTCTTTCAAAAATGGGTTGCAAACTTATACTTTTCTCTATATATATGGTTGTACCATTTTGTAAATTTCTACAACTTTTTTTTAGTAAAAATGCTTTTTAACGAAAAATTTATTCAATAATTTTTCTTTCTTAAAGATTTTACCTTAATTAGAATTTAAAGTATTCAATACCTTAATACAACTTTCTAATACCACATTGACCTTAAAAAACAACATCTTAATACCACCTCTTCAAAGTAGAATAAAGTTATTGTAATAATTTTTTATTATGATGTAACAAAAAGTAAGTTAATGATAGTCAAAGTTAATAAAAGAACTTACCAAAATCTCTACCTCTCAATTCATCCTTTATATATCTAAATGATACCTGAATTTTATTGCACTTGCAAAAACCTTTTCAGGAAAGAGAATGTGGAATTAACTTTCTTTTGATCTTTTTATTTGTTTTCCAACAATATTTACTACAATATGTTATTTTCTTTACAAAACTGTCATTGATTATATATTATCTTTGCATTTTTATTCAGAGATGTTTTATGGGATAATTTTCTGAGTCTTAGATATACATGATGAGTGATGACTATAGACTAAGAATTTCTAAAATGATATTTTTGGCCATCCAAACTTGTGAAAAGAATCCAATTCTTTTGATTGTGCAATTATATATAAACTCTCTAAACAACATGTATTTCTTTGCTTGTTAGTCCCGCTTTTTTTTATTAAAGAAATACTCATATGAAATAAATACAACAATTACAGATTATGTATTACTATTTATACACAAGATGGTATGATTTGATTTTGTGGCATGTATGTACAGATGTCAAATTCAGATGTATATCCAAACAACCATGATGAGATAGACTTTGAATTTCTTGGGCATGAGGGTGGAAGCTATTGGACTCTACAAACAAATTTGTATGGAAATGGAAGTACTAGAGGAAGAGAAGAAAGGATCTACCCCTGGTTTAACCCCACTCACCATTTCCATCAATACTCCATCCTTTGGAACAGCTACCATATTGTGTAAGCCTTAACTAGCTAGCTTCACAAGCTTTAACCTAAACTCAGTTTTATCATAAAACTGACTAAGAATGTTTTTTATATATATAGATTGTTTTATAAATTTATGTTCATAGGATAAAACAGTTGTACGACTTGTGTAAAAACCGTTGCAAAAAATTTATAGGATGTTTTATCAAGTTTTTCTTAAAGACGTTTAGAAGTAAACTGTTTATTTGGCTATCTTATAGGGCTATTATGATAAGTGTCATATGAACACATATCTTTACAGGACACTCTTTAGAAATAATATCACATAAAAAATTAATAAAACGTTTATTTTAAAAATGTACTAAAAAACTTGTTAAGAAGCCAAAGAGTCTTATAAATTTACTTATTGCAATGCTTTTACTTATGTCATACATTTGTTTATCCTATAAACTGAAGTTATGTAAAACAATTCATTAAGATATTTAGACATTTTGACGTTTTATAAATATGATTTTGTTACATATATATTGTCAATTGTGCCTATTTTCCGATGAACTATTTAATTTGTAATCCATCATGTAGGCTTCTAGTAGACAACATACCTGTAAGAGAGATAATCAACAATGGAGCCATCTCATCTGTGTACCCATTGAAGCCAATGTCATTGTACGCAACCATATGGGATGGTTCAAGTTGGGCAACTAAAGGAGGACAGTACCCTACCGACTATAAATATGCACCTTTTGTGGCATCATTGGGAGAACTGAAAATCGAAGGCTGTGTGACAGAGAATACAGGCTTGCCAAAAGATGTTGTATGTTCAAAGAATGCAACCCTATCGGAGCAACAGACGGTAGCTTTGAATTGGGTCAGGAGAAAACATTTGTTTTATTCGTATTGTAAAGACATAACAAGAACTAAATATAAAGAGTGCAATGGTCCCTGATTTATTGTAACAAAAAAAATTACAAATCCATTATATAATAAAATATTACAAATCTATGAAGAACTCAAAAAATCCTAACTTTGTGTTCCGGCCAACTCTCTTACTTTGGCCACATTAAATTCCAAATCTCACACTAGACACACACACACACACACAAATAAATAAATAAAGTGATTTGAAACTAATTCATTGCCGCAATTATTTTCTTAAACCAAACCATTTTTGCCAAACATTTTAAGAAGTGATCGCTTTTACAAACAAACAAAAAAGTCTTTAGCATGGCAAAAGCATTTGATGTCATTATATATTGAAGATTCTACACATGTTAGCTTGATGAGGCCTATACATACATATTCTGATGAGTTAATCACATCACATATACAATGATTGCTATTTTCACCCCCTCACTCACATAAATTCATTGGGCTCTATCAGCGAGTCTCACGTATGTACTTACACCACCAACTCCCATCCCCTTTTAAGGGGGTGGGATAGAATCCACCCATATATATATATATATATATATATGAGCTAACAATAGCTGGTATGCAATTGAGTGATATATATTAGATAGAAAACCCTATATATGTACAGGGGGTTTTTATCTATACCTTCTCATAGGGAATATGGATAAGTGTATATGAGTACATAGATAAGACCCGATATAGAGATTAGAGGGGTATACATTTATGTGAGTGTATAAAAGCTAGAAAGAGATATAGATAGCAACATCCTATATATATATATATATAGAGAGAGAGAGAGAGAGAAATGTTCATGCGAGAAACATAACTTTTTAAGAAAACATGAGAACGAATCTCAGCCACTCACCCGGTCAATAAAGACGGCTTTGATCGGGTCCCCTCTTTAATAATCTCCACCCTCCCATGAATCGTGTCAATCCTCCGTGATCACGTCCACTGTAACCAAAGATGTGTGACTGAGATTCGTCCTAACGTTTTCTTAAATTGACATGCTTCTCGTATGAACCTACCTCTCTCTCTCTCTCTATAAGTCTATATATATATATATATAGAGAGAGAGAAAGGTTCAAATGAGAAGTGTTAAAAAAATGAGAAGTAGAGAAGTGATCTCCACCACTCATCCGGTCAATAAAGGCGGCTTTGACCGGTTACGGTGGACGCGATCAGAGAGGATTGACGCGATTCATGGGAGGGTGGAATTATTAAAGGAGGGGACCCGGTCAAAGTCGCCTTTATTGACCGGATGAGTGGTGGAGATCACTTCTCCACTTCTCATTTTTTTAGCACTTCTCATTTTTTTAGCACTTCTCATTTGAACCTAATACTATATATATATATATATAGAGAGAGAGAGAGAGAGGAAGGTTCAAATGTGAACTCAATTTTGGTTGTGAACATGAAGACGAATCTCAGCCACTCATCCGGTCAATAAATGCGCTTTGATCGGGTCCCCTCCTTCATAATCTCCACCCTCCCATGAATCGCGTCAATCCTCTGTGACCACGTCCATCGTAATCGAAGATGTGTGGCTGAGATTCGTTCTCACGTTCACAACCAAAATTGAGTTCATATTTGAACCTGGCCCTATATATATATATATTGAAGGATCGTTAATTGTCTCACGTAGCGAATGTGAGATTGATGGGTTAAACGCCTATAAATATTTGTTATCTATCTTGAAAAATTCATGTTGTGTTTTTTTTACCTATTTATTAATTATCTAGCTTTAATACTGATTTGTTATTATAAGAGATTAACTAGAGTTACGAGGAAACCATAGTTAGTGGCTTTTCTTCCTCTATAAATATAGTTGTAGTGTTGGATACTCGCAATAGACATAAATCAATTTGATCTCATTTAATCTCGAATAATACTTATGTATCATCTATACTTTAAGCAATATAATTCACTAGGACAAACATAACGTGGCACCGTACATTAAAGAATGTGTACATGTACTTAATTATATAGTTTTCATTAACACCCGTTTTTTCATCTACTGTCTTTCTAATATGCAAACGAAAATGTTCAAACGGCATGTTAGCAAGCTACAAATTTGTAACATGATTGCCACATTCAGTGAAGAAATTTGGAATGAAATTTATTGACGTTTTACAACACATTTGATTGACAAATCAAATTTAGCTTTTAAAGTTGAAATGAAATAATAAATAAAAGACCAATATTATATTGAATAATCTTATTATAATTTCACATTTTTTGCTTAAGTTATAAATACAATATCATAAAAGTTAAATAACAGTATTAATTGGTGGTTATGTCAGTGATACGGACACCAAAGTCGGTGTGGTGGAGGTGGCATTGGTGCTGAATGGTGATGATGGGGCCTGCAACAATGACGATTAGGTGGGAGTAGCACGGTGGTGGTGGTGGTGGATATGACAATGGTGATGGTGGTGGGAGGGTGGTGAAGTATCATGAATTCAAAGACAAAATTAGTAGGCTAGGATTTTGGGAATAATTATTTGTTTTGAAATTGGAGAGAAATGGATATTAATTCCATCACATAAATGATGCAAGGACAAAATTCTTGATCATTCGGAATCTATAAGATTTGATTATATTCCATGTGATGATCAAATAGATCAACAATAATCTCTTTGTTTAAGTTGTAGAGTTTTTTTTTCTAAGCTTAAATGTATTGATATTTAATGTTCTTTAAAATAGATAAAATAATAATAAAGTTTCAACTTCTGAATTTTAATCATTTTCATCAATCATCAATGATATTGATTTATTATTATTTTATATTTTTTGTAAATTAAATGCATTGAAAAAAATAAAATTATATAATATTTTAATAGTATAATTAATGTTAAAGTCTTTAAAATAAAGATTTGAAGTGAAATACAATTTTATTTAGAATTTTTGGTTTTTGATTATAAAGAAACTATAGAGAATTCGTTAATATGCTCTAAATAGTTAAATTTAAAGAAAAATTATAAGCTCATCCATGTGGTTATTTTATTCTATTGTTGGTCTATGTTGTATGCAAATCTGTACATATTTCATATCTCGTCCTAATGGTCGTTAGGCTATATGTAAAGGTGGTTGGGGATCTGCGGGTTGAGGCCTGCGGCTTGGGTGGGCTCAGCGGGCTGGGCGGCAGGCAGATGTGAGCGGTGTGGCCACACCGACCTACCCGCTCCACTCCCTCTCTCACACTTTATTTTTAAATTGTATTGGGTATTTGGCTTGGAGGGTTCAGATACTAACAAAGAGGGATCTAAAGGGCCTATAATGAGTTTATAGTAAAGTTGATGTGGTGTTTATATATTATATATGGCTGTGGTTCAGAGAGATCGGGTACTCATAGGCTTAGCTTTTTTTACCCTTTTGTCTTTTCTTATTTTGATTTATTTATTACAAAAAATTCTTTAATGTTACGAAAGACCCCCCCCCCCCCCTCCCAACCCGTGAGAAAATGAGCTACTTTTTTTATTTAAGTTCAAAACAAAGAGCCTAAAAACAAAAATACAACCGCAAAAAGAGAAATTAATTATTTTACTCAACCAAAAAATAGTAATTCATCTCCTACCCATTCTCTACCAAAAATACACCAAATACCCACCGGTCCGCTATCCGGCAGCCGCTATTAGCGGCTCCGGCAAATTTTCCGGCCAACACACCACAAAAGTTGTTTTTCAAGTGGAGCTCCACCGCTATTAGCTGCACATCCATGTATGGGAGCCGCTATTTGGTACCATACCCTTCTTTGTCTTCATCTTTTATATACATATATATATATATGTATATATGCTGCACATTTACATATGTATATATATATATATAAAGATGTGCAGCTCCACCGCTATCCATGTGTGAATTATATATACACACAACTTTTATATATACACATACTTGCCGCTATGCGAAGCTTTTATATATACACACACATCCCGCTATCCATGTGCAGCTTATACATATACACACAACCATATATAATATATAAACACCTGCCGCTATTGGCGGTGGGACCAAATAGCGGCAACAAGAAATTTATGCCGGACTTGTGTTTCTCGCCGGATAGCGGCTGCCGGAGGCCGTTAGCGGTCGTCGGATAGCGGACCGGTGGGTATTTTAGGCAATTTTGGGAGAGAATGGGTAGGAGGTGAATTGCTATTTTCTGGTTGGGTAAAATAATTAATTCCTCCCGCAAAAATCCTCATAATAAAAAAGATGATCTACAAATTTTTTAAATGATTTCCAGTTGATATTGAACAACCCAAACTCAAAATCCAACCGTGGAGATGCTCAAGCGAAGAAGATGATTAACAATTTTTTTGTTTTATTTATTATTTCAAGTTTTCAAACACATTAATAAAATCTAATTTGCTAAAAATGTGAGATTCCGTTTGTTTTCTTCTCCTCCGATACCTTTATCTAGAAGAAACAAACGGAATCTCACATTTTTAGCAAATTGGATTTTAATAACATAATATAAATTCATTAAAAAACAAGCCAAAAAAAAATAAATAAAATGAAAGCATCCCTCATTTGATGTCGTTCTATAATAAAGATATTTTGAAGGACCAAATCTATAAAAATATGCAAACCATAGAAACCATCGATATAAAATGAACCATGAGGACCAAATTCATAATTTATAACAAACTACGAGGACCATAAATATGGTTTACTCTCTATATAAACCTTATTAGACTCTTGAAGACTACACACTAATCATTGTTAAACTTCTTTTATGTGCATACCAACAATTTTCATGGCTTTTGTGCAAGAAAAATTTCTTCTTTTATGTTTTGTTTTCTTAAACAATCTATATTCTTTAGTTTCATCGCATGCACATCAGCTACCCATCGTTGAAGAAATAACCGACCGTTTCCCTTCTATGCCAATTACCCAAGGAATGGATACATTATTCGGAGCATCAAATATTCAATTTAATAGCAATGGATCTTATGTTGATATCAGTTTAGATAAAAGCACAGGTAAATGAACACTAGAATATAGTTTAATTCAAAGTATTTTTTATCATGAGTAACAAAAATTTACAAGTTATATGTATGTGTGTGTGTTTATTCATCTTAAGTGTCACGCATCCTCAATTCCTCATAATTCACGAATAAACAAATAGTTGGTTCTAGCAATCATTAAAATATGTATGGTTCTCAAATAAATTTGTCTCATATATACATTATGATTTTCTTTCATATTTACATACGACATTTATTGTGTTCAGGTTCTGGGTTGGTTTCAAAGAACGCATACTATCATGGGTTCTTTAGTGCTTCAATAAAACTACCCAAGGGGATTACATCAGGAGTAGTTTTAGCATTTTATGTAAGTTTTTTTTTCTAACTTGTGGTTTTGTTAGTTTTATAAATTTATTATTTGCTAAATTAAACATGTTTCATCCAAAGTTTTTAAGATTCTTACAAAATTATAATATTTTACAGAGTTAATATCTTCATTTTCTTTTTTTCCCCTCATGTTCTGCCTTTCATATAGCATAAAATTATTAATAAGTAAACAAAAAAAAAATGTAATTTAGACAATTTCCAATAAAATCTTTAAATAAAACAAAAAATAGAATTCTTTATATACTATATAATACTATTTTCCTTTATACAATATTGTTGGATTTTTAACTAAATCTTATTTTCGTATTATTATAGGATGAGAAATATGCCACAATTAACATTTTCTTTTGTTAAAATATTGAATGCATTAAAGATTTTTATATTATTATTAATAAATTTAAAATTCTTTTTTTTAATTTAAAATTTTAGGCATTGTTTGATAAAAATAAGTTAATTTAGAACTTATAAGCTAATTTATTACTAATATGTTTTTTTAGAATAACTTACAAAATTATATCTCTAATTAGTATTAATTATTATCAATTAAAATAAATATTATTATTATTTGTTAATAAATATTAATTTCAACGATATGTTATATTAATAATATGTACTAATTATTAATGTATGTTATAAGTATATCAATTATATTTTATTTATTTATTTAATATATACTTAGGTATAAAAAAGCAAATATAATAGTTTTAAATATTTTTATGTAGTTTAAACATAATTAAATTTTTATTTTTTATTAATAACTAAAAGATGCTAAATATTTTTATAAAATATGCTATATATATATATTCTAATAAGATATTTAGTCTAATTATTAATTATAGTATTTTAAAAATATTAATTGGTTAGAATATGTAAAGTTCACCAATTTATTTATGTTATATGTAATGGTCTTTTAAAATCATAAATTAAAATATTGATTTTTTTTTTGTAATATGTTAGCAAATTCTAAACTTATAGATATATAATAGTTAATTTTATATTCTTACAATTAACATAATTTTTTTTACTATCTTCAATGTATTAATTAATATAACATATTATTAAAAATTTAATTTAATTATTATAAAGTATTTATAATCGAATATTTATGTAATAGTTTATTTTAAGTTATTTTATATATTTATAAGCTAATTTTTGTCAAATATAACATGTTTATCAGTTAATTTATCAGTCATGAACTAGCTTATCAACTAGTTTACCAAATATGATCTTAAATGTTTATTTAACTATTTTAAAATAGATTTGAAAAAGTTGTTGAAGATGCATTTAAAGTACCTTCACTAATTTATTTATGATTCTCTTAAACTAAAGAAGAAAAGTATATTAAACTCTAATGAATTATTTCTTTTAGGTATTTAAATGTTAATTATATCATTAAAATATGCAATAATATAACAAAAGTTATTTTATTCTCATTTCTATTTATTTATCAATTGAATGGAAAGATTTACATTGAGAATAACAAATAAAGGTTTGAGTAAATTTTGGATTTGGTCCCTGTAGTTTGGTAGTTTTTATGAAATTGGTCTTAGACTTTATTTAAAACAAATTTGGTCCCTGTGATATGCATTTTATTTTGGATTTGGATATTATATGAGATTTTTTTTGGATTTGGTCCCTGAGGTATGCATTTTTTTTTGTTGAATTTGGTCCCTATAGTATGCACAAATTTATTGAATGGCCGTTAGCTGGAGGACCAAATCCAAAAGAAAATGCATATTACAGAGACCAATTTCGTAATTAATTAAATCTAAGAATCAATTTCGTAAAAACCACCAAAACACAGGGATCAAATCCGTAATTTACTCTAAGGCTGCGTTTGGTATGCTGGAATGTTTTTGAAGGAATTGGAATCTTGAGGAATTTAGAATCCTGAAGGAATTGGAATCCAATTCCATAATCTGTTTGGTTGGCAGGAAATGGAATTGGAATTCAATTTCATAATCTGTTTGGTTGGCAGAAATGTCCGATGGAATTGGAATTCAGAAATGCAAAATGACAGAATTACCCTCCATTTGTTCTTATGTCGAAGCGGTGGCGGCGGTCGGCGGTGGCGGCGATCAGCGGTGAGTCGAGGCGGCGGTCGGCGGTGGGTCGAGGCGGCGGTGGGTCGAGGGCGGCGGTCGGCGACGGTCAGCGGTGGGTCGAGTCAGCGTGGGGCGCAGCGATCGGCTGCGGCCGGCGACGGTCAGCAGTGGGTCGATGCGGTCGGCGGTGGGTCGAAGCGGTCGGCGCGGTGGGTCGACGCGGTGGCGGCGGTCGCGCGGGTGGGTCGATGCGGCAGCGATCGGCGGCGGCCAGCGACGGTCAGCGGTGGGTCGATGCGGTCGGCGGTGGGTCGATGCGGCGGCGGCGGTGGGTCGAAGCGGTGGCGACGGTTGGCGGGGGTCGAAGCGGTCGGCGGTAGTCGACGCGGTGGCGGCGGTCGACGGTGGGTCGAAGCGGTGGTAGGCGTTGATGAATATCTAGGGTTAGAAAGATTAAATTAGATAAGGGGTAAAATGGTAAAAACCACATTCCCACATCAATTGGATTTTAAAATCCCACACCCCCTTGAAGGATTTCACATTCCATTACATGAGGGATTTTAATTCCCACATTTAAATTCCAATTCCATCCCTTATAACTTACCAAACATGGGATTTTGATGGAATTGGATTCCAATTCCATCAGAATCCTATGAAATCCTGCAAACCAAACAGGCCCTAAAGGTTTTCTTCAAGAAATCTTCAAATATGAAAAAAAATGCATTCTCCTTTTTTACGTTCTCCAAGCTGGAAAAAGTTTTTGAGCAAATAAAAAACTCCCAAAATTTGACTTTTCTATTTTTATTTAAAAAATATGTTGAAATAAAAATTCCAAAATATTATTTAAAAAAATCTTTTTAAGATACTCTTACTAGTCTAACTTTTTCCCTATATGGTCGTATTAATTACAAATTTGATCAATTTGTTGTACATTAAATGTTAATACAATTAATGCACATTCTCTTTGTCTCAAATATTGGTCCCCGATGCTTTTTTTTTTCTCCAAATCTATTCGTCAACTACATTCGTGACTAGGGTATACAATTTACAAGGATTTGACTTTTCTATCAAATGATCGTAAAAGGTCTGTTGTGAGCCAAAAAAACAAAACCCCCTTTAAACTTTCAACCCTCCTGTATTTGGATCTGAACCTCCTTAGTATAAGGAGCAACCTCTTTATCAGTGAAGCCCTTCTTCCGTCAACCTCTTGATCCCTCTCATTCTTCGACGAAGCCTAAACATAGACATATTAATATAAGAACCCTCCCACCTCTATGAATTCTTCCTACCGTTTACATTTACACACACTGAAATGCAAATCTCTACATTTTCACCAATGCCAATACTTTTGTTATCATCCAAACATTGATCATAGTCCCTTACAATCACAGATAACGAAAAGACATTGTCTCGGGGCCTCATATTACATGGCTAATTCCTCCCGGGATTCACAATGTGTAATTTAATCACACAAGATCAAAGTTTTCTCCAAGACTAAAATCCTCGACAAACACTTTTCCATTTTGCCCTACTACCTTTTTGTCTGCAGGTCGTGCACACACACAAGTTCAACAATTTTAGCCTACGAAATCCACAATCAACACTCACTGTACGCGGGTAGGTGTTGGAGTAAAACAATTCAAAGAAACTTGCAAATCCCCTTACACTTCCATGGTTATAAACCATAAAGTTTACTCCTTCCTCCTATGTGAGACACTTCCCCACACCCACTTGGTTTTGCTAAGTTCATTCAAGTACTCATCTTTGAATATCGATAGCCTCTTTCAAACATACTCCATTATGGACACATTATATATTGTTTCGAGGCTCTCATGAAGGAGAACAAAAACCCACTAGGGATTAATTTAACACATACACATGTATTTAAATGTGTCCAAGTTTAGTAAAAACATATATTTTTACTAAATTTCCCAACAAAACGTAATTATTTCAAACAGAAACAAAAAGCAAGTAAAAAATATAAACCATATAATTCATTAAAAAATCTCTTATCCAAACTTTACTTTAGTGAATTATTAAAATATAGATAGTTTTTTGTTCTCTATCTTACTTTCGAGAAAAAATGGGGGGAAGGGGGGGGGGGGTGGGTGGGTTCCAAATTAAACATTATTTTCTCAGTTTTGCCAATGTGTTTGGGATGATCCGGGAATCATTATTTGGGTGTGATTTCATATAATTGTTGTAAATTAACTAGATGGCATCAATTACAATTGATTTTGTTGTTTCATGCGTAGGTGTCAAATTCACAAGTATTTCCAAATAACCATGATGAGCTCGACTTTGAATTTCTAGGACATGAGAGTAAAAGCCATTGGGTTCTTCAAACAAATTTGTATGCAAATGGAAGTTTTAGAGGAAGAGAAGAGAAAATCAGCCTTTGGTTTGACCCCACTCACCACTTTCATCAATATTCCATCCTATGGAACCACCACCATGTTGTGTAAGCCTTAACTCCACAAACTATGATACAAATCTCACTTAAACAATAACATGGTTAAAACAGTTTATTGGGATATTTATATATTTTTAATTTCCTATAAATCCAATTTAATTTATTCTATTGTGTGTGTTAAGTTGTTTACGATCAAGATTTTGTTAATTAGTTTATAATTTATATTCTTACAGGTTTTTTGTAGACAACATCCCTATAAGAGAGGTAATCAACAGTGGAGTCATGTCATATACGTACCCATTGAAGCCAATGTCTCTATATGCAACCATATGGGATGGTTCGAGTTGGGCAACAGAAGGAGGAAAGTATCATACAATATATAAATATGCTCCTTTCGTGGCTTCGCTCGAAGAACTTAAGATCGAGGGTTGTGTGATACAGAATATAAGCATGCCAATTACCAATGATGCATGTTCAAAGAATGCAACCATTTCAAACTTAGGTCCTCTGGAAGGAGAAGAGTATGCAAGACTATCGAGAAACCAAACGATTGCTTTGAATTGGGTTAAGAGAAAGCATTTGTTTTATTCGTATTGCAATGACATAAAAAGAAGGAAATATAGGGAGTGCCCTGTACACTAATTTTATTGTAAATGAAAAATATTTACAGATTTATAATATAATAAAATGATTCAAATGAAGAACTTAGAAGCCCTAAACTAAAGAGTGTATGATTATGAATCGGGTCAACAAGCACTTTGTAATCTACTTTCATTTGAAAAGGTATTTTAAAGAGTACAAATTACTTAAGCAAGGAATTTCTGTCCTTTTCACTTTATTGATATCCCTTTTCTTAATGATCTCATACACGTGTATTTGGTTTGCTGAATTCCTTAGGAATATGATGGAATTGAATCCAATTACCAAGGATTCTTGTGTTTGGGTGGGTTTACTGATGGGATTTAGAATTTGGAGGTGGGATTGAATTCCCTCAAATAAAGGATTCTCAATCCCATCAACATGTAGATGGATTTTAAAATCCCTTCATCTTAGAATTTGAATTTTTACCAAAATACCCCTCAACCTTTTTATTAGTCCTAATATATATATATATATATATATATAATAAATTATTATATAATATATAATATATATTATATTAATAATATTTATTTCCTTTCATTTTTGATCAATTTGTAAACTCATTCAAATATAAAAATTGATGAAAAACGACTGACTTAGATGGGTTTGTAAGGTTTAAATTATCTTCTTATTTTACAAAATAATGTGTATATATATAGACACACACATGTATATATTACATATGAACATAAACCGGTGTAAGGTGTGTGGCTTGGCGGCGATGCCAATTCTTAAGCCTTAGAAGTCACACTGAGGCTATGACGTTTTTCAAGGCATGATTTATAGCAATTGATCTCTATATCATATATGATATAAGATATAAATGTTGCATTTTATTACTATTACTTATTAAATCAACAATATTAAATACTTTAAATTAGGTTATATATTAATAACTAACAAGTAAGATATTAAAAAGGGTTTAGTTCACGAAAGTGTATCCAACTTGTCACGAAAAGTTATTGTATGTATTGTACTTCCATTTTTACCATTTGAAATATCAAAGTTTAAGAAATGGTCATTGTATGTATCCAACTTTATCAAATCCTATCATATATTGTATCAAACTTATCATGAAAGTGTATCCAAATTGTCACAAAATACATTAAGTGGTAGGTTTTGATAGCTTGATACGCCAAATGGTAAAAATGAAAGTACAGTACATACAATAACTTTTCATAACAAGTTGGATACACTTTCGTGAACTAAACCCTATTAAAAATGTAAGAACTAAAAGTATGTTACAAAAACAACGTATTAGGCGATGATGTCCTACGTGCTTAACGTAGTGTCAGACATAAAAACCTTACGCCATGGTATGTTACGGTTGCTATTGTAGTAAGTTGTTAAAATACCATCGTATAAGATTATGATCAGAACTATATTATAAACCCTTGATTTTTAACTACCTTGTGTTATATTTAAACAATTAGTATTAGCCTTGAACCAATTTTAGTGAGGTTTTACGTGATCGATGTTTTGGTAGGATAGAATTGCAAGAAAATGAAGGAAAATTGTGGAGAAACATTGGGTTATTCAGCTAGTTGTGTGTGTAAACCATGACATAAGCCACAAAACTCACTATGGTGCACTGGCCTGAGAGATGCATGCGATCTACAAAGTGGTTTAGGCCATCCACTGTCGACCCACTACTACCCAATGGTTTCAACTGCCACATTAATTTTCCACTATTTTACCCAAAACTACCCAATTTATCCACTGTCGACCCACTATCATTTAATTCAAAGTAAAATAAAAAAATAAAAAAAATAAAAGAGAGAAAGAAGAGAGAGAGAGAGAGAGGGGATGGGGTGGGGGGTGGGGGTGGGGGTGAATTATATATCTATTGTTCCCGGTGAGTGAAAAACCGTCTGTTAAATTTAAGCCGTCGGATCAAAGATGAGAATCAATCTCATCCATTTAAAATCAGTATTTACAGTTAATAAAACTACCATCTCCCAACTCCTACATTCTAGCCCAGTTCACAATTCCCACGTCTCCCTCTCTCTCCACTCCACACACCGTCTCTGAAAATAAACCGGCGTCTTCCGCTCTCCCCTTTACTCACATATAAACCCAAACACAAATCACTGATTTATAAGCAAAATTGAGAAAACATTTTTAGTTTTTCTTTTACATAACAAAGTTACTTTTTCTGAAAAAACATTTCATTCAAAAATCTTGTGAAAAAGTTGTTATTGCCTATTGGGATGCTTTTTAGTTGATTAAAGAAGTGTTGGATTGCAACATAAGATCATAGATCTAGAAGATAAGTAACAGAACCACAAAGTGGTGGCTAATTATATATCTATTGTTCCCGGTGAGTGAAAAACCGTCTGTTAAATTTAAGCCGTCGGATCAAAGATGAGAATCAATCTCATCCATTTAAAATCAGTATTTACGGTTAATAAAACTACCCTCTCCCAACTCCTACATTCCAGCCCAGTTCACAATTCCCACGTCTCCCTCTCTCTCCACTCCACACACCGTCTCTGAAAGTAAACCGGCGTCTTCCGCTCTCCCCTTTACTCACATAAACCCAAACACAAATCACTGATTTAGAATCGCAACTTCCCATCAGTCCCTGTTTTCAGTTCAGCGCCATTTCTCCCCCATGGCTTCCCTCTCGATTTCTCTTCACCTAATGGCTCCAGGCGCAGATGTTAAATCCTGTGATTGCAGGAGACCAATTTCGAACTTTGCTGTATAAAACCCCAAATTCGAGTGACGATTATGGCCCCATTGCTCCGCTCCCTTTCTCTCTCGCCAAACGACACATTCAAGTATGTGTAACTCTCTCTCTCTCTCTCTCTCTATATATATATATATATATACATATTTGTACCATGTTTTCAACGATAGAAACCCTAACTCTAATTGTTCATCTACATTCTGAATTACTCTATTTTGTAGGGCGTTGATTTGATTATTGTGTCCAATACATGGTGCTTACAAGGATGAAATTGAAAACCCTAAGTTCGTGTCTAAGTGTTAATGTGGTCAGTTTTATTTAGAGTTGCAGACATTATTGTTCTATCATATCTAATGCAATTGCAGAAATGGCATCCTTAAAGTTGTTATTTTTCTCTTGGATGTTACTTGAAAATAACTATGTTTTAACCCGCATTGGACATTAAGAAAGGTTTATCATTTAACGGTTTTCTGACAACTATCAATTGCAAGCATGTAGCAACTGGACTTCACTTTTTATGCTAATCAAGAGGTAAGCATTCTCTTCCCATCTCTTTATTCAATATTGTTTGAGTCGGATTTTCTATATGTTATTAATTGGTGGTATCTTTTCTATAAGAACATGAAAAAGTGACCTTTTAGCCTCATCTGTGCACTAATTTGTTATTGGGTTATCATGTATATGCAGGCTGATGGGTCATTCCTCATGAAAATTTTGAAGTTTTTGCTGTATGTATTTCTTTCACTTCATTACTCTGCTTCATATTGTCCACTCTTTGCATGAAAGATCTTCCTGGAGTCCAAGTGTTACTCTATCCACTTCCATTACTTTGGTCGGGTACACGACAACCTCACCAGTGCTGCTGCATTTTCAGATGTAAGCTTCTAAAAAACACTCGAAATTACTTTCTTGATTTACCGGGTAAGATTTTAGTCCAATAGAACGACATCGTATGCAGGTACATCCAATTTCATATGATTTTGTATTCATTTCTGTGTCAGTGCTGTAAAACTTAAAAATAATTTGGTACCATTATGCCCTTGTGTTGGTACTTGGTCGCATGTCTATTATCATGTAGTAAATAAGATGATAGATGCATCTTTTAGACATCTAATTTGATCATCAACCAATGTTCTGTTTTGCATAAGAGGAGTGCAGGTTATACCCTCTGCTTGATTTACTGCCACTACTAAAATAAGGTTGTTTAGAAGTAATATCATAAAATCTCAAAATGGCTTATTTTCAGCCTTCAGATTAGAGCGAGGTTGAACCCAAATTTGCATTATCTTGAAATATTGTTATTTGATCACTTTAGTTAGATGTAAGTTTGTTTGTTAGTTATGTTAAAATAGGGTCGGTGTTAAATTGTCTTGGCAAGATGAATCACCTGGAAACATATTAGTCTTTGGTGAATTTTGTTTCCAAAATCATTATTGGAATAATTGACCTTTAGAAGGGGTATGCTAATGCTTAATGCACCCCTGTCTACTAATTTCATTGTCATACACATGAACATCAAGTCTAAACTATTACATTTTCAATATACAGTTTGACATGATTATGATATAGATACACTCTGCATATAGCAACACCCCTTTTGGAATCATTTTTATTTTGGGATCTCTTTTTGTTGGACTATTGTTTACTATAAGAACAAATCATTTTGTAACAACGCACCATAGGTACTTATAATGGGGCTTTTGTTCTCATACACTTTCTAACTTTCTTTGAAGCAAATGATTACCAGGGGTAAGAAATGCTATTAAGATTGCTGGCGAAGGAGCAAACTGCTCAATTTACTCTCACACAAACACACACACACAGATATATATATATATATATACATACATTGCACTTATGTCTTCCAGCTATACAAGATAAGCTAAGGGGTTGTTTACTTACATCTAATGATCTGGGCAGCTTATTCGCTAACTAAACATCCCCTATAACTTTTGTTTTGTAGTTTGTCTTTTCTTGTGTAGAAGTGAGGGTGAAAGTGGAATTGAGCACCTTTTCTATAAACCATGAATCCATGCATGATACATCTTGCCTTTTGCTTGACACGTGCAAATTTTAGTTGCTGTAAATTCTGCTGCTCGAAGGTAAGTTTTCTTCCTTATATTTTTGTATCAGTTACCACTTATAATATATGACATCGATGGGGTGTCCTGTACATTGTATTTTTTTAGATAATGGCTGGTATAACAAAGGGGAAATATAACCAAAAGGTTGTGCCTTTTTACACCGTTTTAATCAAAGAACCGTGTAAAAAGTTTACATATCCTTTTACACGATTGCATAACTGTGTAATAATTTCATTTATGTGCAGGTGCTCATTTGAAACTATTCTTAATAAATTTATATAAAATATAAAGACTTCACCTAGCTACTTTCAATTTTATGATTAGCTATAGTGTCAAACTGTCAATTTTATATATAAAGACCATGATAGTTGACTTGGAGATAACTGCAGATAAATAAAAGACTTCACCTAATTATTTCCAAATAATATGATTAAATATAGAGATAGTTCTAACTTTGATACAAAATTTTAAATTTTGGAATTATGAAACACAAAATCGGTTACGTGAGAGATTTTAAAGAAGTAAGGTAAAAATATTAATTGTAAGTAACCTTAGAAGTAAGATAAGTTTAGAAACATTAGAAAGTCTATACTACTTTCTAAGTGTGAGTTGGTAGTTTGCTTGAAATGTCCTCCCAAGTCCCAAGTCCCAATCAAAAGAAATAAAATAAATCACAAATAAATAAATGTCACAGTATGGTAGGGAAGGCTGATGAAAGCAGCCTCCAAGTAATTTCTTACAATACTGCCATCAGTATTAATCATAGTATATATAACAGATTCAGGTGCAAACTTTTATAGGAAACAAATACATGGAGTTAAAGAGAATGAGTAATTCAACATTGTTTCTCTCCATTTCCCTGTTCTTTTTCTTCATCCAATTTTCCTCTTCTTCCTCCTATTCTTCCAATAACTCTCATATATGCCCTGTTATACAAAGTCATGCTTTGCTTCGGTTTAAACAAAATCTTTTCTCCACCGATCGTTCATATAAGGTAGTGTTGGTTCTTATTGTCATGAGTTTCTTGGTTCCGACTATTATCCAATTATGATGAATTGGAAAAGAAGCGTTGATTGCTGCAATTGGGATGGTGTCACTTGCAACCGCTTTACCTGCACATTGATTATAATGTTTTAAATTGATGCTTGTATGATTAATTCTGAATTTATTGTCATTTTCTGTTATGTAGAGAAAACATTGCTGAAGCTACAACAATAAGTTCAATTTCTGACAGATGGTACAAGTCCTTCATATTGATCTAAAGAGGGTTGTGGATAGATTTTGATTTTTTCTAGCAGAGGGGTCTCTTATTTTCTTGCTTTCAATGATGCAACTTTCATTTGATGGATTTTGGTTTAGTTATTTAGATTTCATTGATATATGATTTAGGGATTTTCTTTTTGTAGAAAAAGATGCAGAACCCTGTACATGATCTGAAGTGAATCTGTGAATTACAAGGTTAGCCTCTTTTTCATATTTTATTTCTAAGCTTTCTTGGACTGTGCTCTTTTGTTAAAGTATTCTCAATAACCCCTTACATGTTTACGAGTTTTTTTGCATTTTTAACTTCTTTTGTTAAATTTCTATGATTTCACAAGATTAGAAGTTAAACATAATCCTATGTTATGAACTTCTGTTTGGGTTTTCATCTCCTTGAATGAAGGGAATGTCAATTTTTATTTTCAAAATCTAATTACAAAAAACTTCTTCAAAATCTAGGTAGTGAAGCTAGCATCTCTCTATAAGCATTGCTGAATATTTTTTTATTTATGTAATCTGTTTTCTACTCTTTTGCCTATCAAAAGCTAAACATGAGTAACGGTCAATGGAGGTATAATTTCAGTGCCATAAAAATTGTTATGTGGGGTTTGTAAAAACCCTTAATTCTTTTTGGACTTATGTAAAGGTAATAAGTTTTTTATGCCATCAATTATTTCTAGCAAAAGTTACAAGTTTTAATCTTGAAATTCAAGTCTCTGTAAATTGTTATAACAAGGGCCAATTGATTAGGTTCTAAATGCATATTTGCACTGCATATAGAGTAATAGGTTTCATTTTCTTTTGATAGAGAAGTGGTAGAAATTAAGCATAATTAACGATATATGGATTGACTTTAACATTTAAGCATAATTGAAGTAGGAAGCTGGTATCTTCTGTAGAGTTCAGAGATGTGAATGAAATGTAAACAATTGATTTTGGAGTTGCAGAAACAAATTGTGGAGTCACAGAGAAGCGAATATGAATGCAAATGGAATGGAACCAACAAGTTTTAGATTGTGATATTGAATGTAATCATGAATTGGGTTTAATTTTTGAAATTCATATCTTTCCTAATGTATGAATGATGTATATCCATTGTAATGTCAACTTTTACCCTCTACTTATGAATTTCGTATCTTACTCCCATTCAATCATGCAAAAATTTGGCATGAATTGGGTTATGAAGCTCTTGCTCACTAGCCGTTTGTGAATTCATTATTATATGATACTATTTATCTATGCTTACCTACCTAACACACACATGAAAATAAGCCAATACCAAATGTCGTTGAGTTGGGGAAAAAAAGAATTAAAGAAAAAGTCATTTATAATAAGCATTCGCACCCTTCTCCTTCATGGCAGCTGTCTTGATTCTCTCCTCTCAACCTCTTTCTCACAAGAGTGCACCTTTACACTGTGTTTTTTCATGAAGGTGTCTTGATTTTCAAAGTTCTAATTGTTGCCATATTTTCCTTAAAGTACTTACATTCGCAATAAAAAGTGAGTTTCCATTTAACTTTCCTCTATATATATGTAAGGTAATTCATTGACTCCTAAACTTATCATAACTACATTTCGTTTACACATCATTAAATCTAGATTATATTCATGTCGTATACCCGGCCTACGGACGGGTACAATACTAGTTAATATATGTCACTAAATTAAAACGATTAAGAAAATATAAAAATAAAATTCGACATGCATTGCGGTGCCTATTTTTAAATAATCAAAGACATAAATTATTTTTGGAGTCAGAATAATTGAATAAAAGAATAATTCAAACAATTAAATAAATTGATCCACTTGATCACTTCTATTCTTGATCCTTTTTGGAAACATGCAATTATATTAATAAAATTCCTTGCATATATTATTCTTGATACATTCTTCAAGATTTGAAAAACAGTAAGATTGTAGGGAATACCTTTTTTTTTTTTTTTTTTTGGTTTAATGGAATCTTTAAAACATTTTTTAAGATAAAGGAAGTCGAAAAGAGAATGTGATTTTTTTTCAAATTCGAAGAAATCTTCAAAAAAATATTATATATTAGAGGAAAATAATCTTTTATTATATTTTCATTACTACGAAAATTTAAGGTTGAATGTTAAAAAAAAATCTTTTATCATATATATAAAAAACTTAATTATATAATTACTGATGTAATCTCAATAGAAAAACTGTTGAAGTTAAGTTTAATTTTTTTCTTGAGAGATTTTGAATTTTTAACACCGTAAGTTTGTAACCTTAACACTTTCTTCAACATCTTAAGTTCGTAACCTGGCATTATATTCTTCATCACTGTAAAGGTGCAACCCAACACCTATCGAGACCGATTGAGTACTTAGCGAAACCAATTGAGACTAATCAAGAACCTATCCATTGACTTGGTGTTTGTTTCGTGTCTAAAACCATAACTATTTTACCAACTTCATTTTCCATCGAGATGGTTATCAATTGATTTATTGCGTGTTTGTGTGTGCAAAAACCATAACTAACCACTTTTAGGTTTTATCGAGACAAATTGGAAACCCATCAAGACGAATCAGAAACCCATCAAGAACTTAGTGAGACCAAGCGTGAACCTATTGGGACCGGCCATGAACCCATAGGGAGAGGTCGAGAACCCATCGTACCGGTCAGGAACCCATTGGTACCGATCGAGAACCCATTGAGACCAGTCACCTATTGAGACTCGCTGAGACCCATCGAGACAATTTAGATCAATTAAGACTAATTGAGAACCTCATCCATTGAATCAATGTGTGTTTGTGTGTGTAAAACTATAATCTATGAACTTCATTTTTTCATCGAGAACATGCGACAACCTATCAATTGGTTTATATCGTGTTTGTATGTGTAATAAGTAATAACTTACCACTTTTAGGTTTTATAGAGACGGATAGGAAACCCGTTAAAACCAATCTAGAAGCGAATAAAGAAAAAAAAGAAAAGAAAAACTAGAGTAGATAACATTGAAAATATAGTATACTCATCATGCATAAATGAATAATAGTATATGAGTGATGAATATTATGGTAAAAATCAATATTTATGACGAATATCATAGTGATATAGATACTAAAGAGTTCTTGTATACATGTGAACATACATAAATATTCATCATAAATGTTATAGCAAATATATACATTCATGAAGAATATACGAATGTATGAATATAAAACGTTGTTGTATACATTTGTATATATAAACATATAAACATCATTATGAATAATATGCATATTCATGTTGAATGTTACATTAAAATGTTTATTCATAATAAATATCATGCTAAAGTATGCATACTAAAAAAGTTTGTTGTATAGCATAAAGTCATAGACACGCGTACACACATGAATATTAAAGATAAAGAATATCTATATTGACGATAAAAGTGTACATAACGAATACTATAATACTGATTTACTATGAATATTCAGACAGAATAACCCTCAATGCAGTGTTACTTAAAATGAATAACATTGAACGCAATTTTATTCAGTTTGAATAATACATGAATATTCAGACAGAATATGCCAAAAGTCGCAATTTTAGTGGTCCCTATATATATATATAATCTGCTCATTAGGTAACTGACTCATTAGTATAAATTGTGCTAATCGGGGTATTTTTGTCTATTTTTATATATTGATACAACATTTCTTAAATGTCTAATTCATTTAAATATCACATTACTAATGTTGCGTTCTTTGAAACTCATTTTACAAAAGAAATGAAAGGAAATCAAAGGAAATTGACACTAAGGGGAAAGTTAAAATGATTCATGTTCTAAAGAACTTTTAGAAGAGAAACGAAAGGAAATTGGAAAAAATAATGATGATTTTTTTTTCTACAAAATTTTACTCTCAACTGAGAGAAGAAAGGAAGGAAAGGATATGAAAGAAATTAAAATTAGAGTATTCCATGTGGTATATTGACTTAATGGATTTCGTCCCTAGACTTCGTTTATTATGGATTTGGCCCATTTCGAATGCAATTTTTATTGCATTTGGTCCTTCGTCCTAACGGCCATCCATTTCTTCCGTTAATTTTAAGGGTAACTCTATATTTTTATAGTTATCTCTATCTAAACACACAACTTAGACACCTTCAACACAAAGAACACTATTGTTTCCCTTTCTTTCTGCCAAAGATGATTATCTCCGGCGTAAACAGACACACAAACTAAGGTGGCCTGATGTTGAAGAAAATGATAAGTTTTAACTTTGACCCTTCAAGTTTTTAAGTAGAAGACCCTCAATGTTTCTATGTTCACATTTTGGCACCTCCGTTTACAAAATGTTAAACTAGTACAAAAATGGCAAAAACACCAATTTGCTCTTCAATTTAACGGACTTAGCAAACATCCATTTGGTCCATGGACCAAGTGCAATAAAAAAGACATTCCAAATGGACCAAATTCATAATAAAAGAAATCTAGAGACGAAATCTATAAAAATCAACAAACCGCAAAGACTAAATCCATAATTTACTTTTAAATAATATAAAAATTACTAGAATTATTAAAATTACAACACTACTGGAACAAATCCATAATTTACTCATAAAAGATTTATCTTAAAAGAGTATATTAAGAACTTTAATGAAAATACTATGAAATTTTTTATAAAGCTGTAAAAGAAGGTGCCTCTCTCTCTATACAGTATACACACACATATGTGTGTGTGTGTGGGGTATTATATATATCTAATAAAAAAATAGTAAAAGAATCAAAACATCATAATCTGATTTTTCTAATTAGAGACTTAGAGTTAGTCAAATTAGGGGTGAGCATCGGAACCGGGTACCCACTTTTGGAACCGGAACCGCTATGGAACCGCCGGTTCCGGAACCGGAACCGATGTGAGTGGTTCTGGTTCCGGTTCCTAAAATACGGAACCGGTTGGGACCGGTTCCGGTTCCGGTTCTCATTTTTGTGGAACCGCTAACCGCCGGGTACCCGCCGGAACTGGTTAGGCTATATATATGTATATATTAATAAAAGTAATTTTTTATATGTATGATTATTATATTTAATAGACTAAGTTTAAAATTATTATTTTACCTTTTACATTACGCATAAACTTACGACCACTTTTTCACTCGACTTATTTATTCTCTTTTTTCGATATTTTTATATCGTATTTAACATTTCAAGTTGTGTTTTTTGTTATTTTCATTTACAAAAATTGTCGTAATTATTTATATAGTTTTTATCGGATAAGTTTTCATCGTTTTACTATTTATTTCGTTACGTTGTGACTATGTAATAACTAATAATTTCTTTTTTATAACATAAAATATTAAAAAAACATTTAAAAAATTAGACACTGGGTACCCGGTTTCGGAACCGGAACCGGCGGTTCCGGGACCGGTTCCTAAATATGAAGAACCGGTGCAACCGGTTCCGGTTCCTTCATTCTAGGAACCGCCGGTTCTGGTTCTGGTTCCGGTTCCATGAATTTTGGCCGGGTACCCGGTTTTGCTCACCCCTAAGTCAAATGGACTAAAAGTGAAACAAAATGACTATCGTACATAAGAATAAAACTTGCTAATGAGTGGCAACTACTTGGATTGAAAATGTAATTAGCTCTTTATAGTTATTCATAAGTCAATGTGTATCTCATTTGCAATAATACCTGGATTCATTGCGATTTTTGAATTAAACACCTTTTATAATTAGGATGTAAATCATAATTAATCATGTTCAAATTTATATTAATAATTTGTTATTTGTAAACATAAAAACTTAGTTGCTCATCTCTCTCTTAACTTTGTGATAACGTCTTTGATTAAGGCCATATAAGTATTCAAATCTAGATTAATTTTATTTTACAAATTTTGGTAGGTTATACAAAAACAAACATTTCAGATGAGGTATCGATCAGTTAGTATTTTCTTACCTTAGTTGTATTTTGATGAGGAAAAAGAGATAATTAGAAACACTCAAACACATTAATTCTTTATATAACATGGGGAGATCTTTATTGATTTTAAGTGGATTTGGCTAACAAATCCAGTCAGAAATTCCAGGTAAGCATTACCTCCAGTCAACATAGGAGTTGACCTAGAACATCATATAAGAATCCAAGGTGGCTGTTTTATTTCCTCAACATATGCTGTTAGAAGATTTCTTTTGAATTCTTTAAAATGGAAAAATAATAAGAGAAAATACTTTGGGTAAATTACACTTTTGGTCTATTGGTCTGGTGATTATAACATATTTGGTCTTCACAATTTAAAATTTTAAATACCGTGGTATGCAATTTCGACCGGATTTGGTCTCTGTCTGACTGTCTCTAACGGCCGTTTAGTCTCTCAATTAAGTTGAAGAACATTGTTGTCTTTTTACCTTTTCTATCATTTTAACTAACTTTAAACGATTTTTTCTTTTCTATCTTTGAATCCTCATCTTCTTTACTTTGAAGATTAAAAATAATGGAAGAACACTTCCATATCAATTTTGATAGTTTTTATTCTTGTTTATTTATGGCTCTTTTCTTGGATTTAGGCAGCTGGAAAGCTAATAATGAAAAACCCAGATTTGCTATTGACTTGTTTTTTTTAATGATTTTATTGTTGATTTTGACTTGGTTTTAAAAAAATGGTTTAGATATTGTTGATTTTGTTCTTCATAAATCGGTTCTTTTTACTGATTTATACTCCAAAATAGGTTTAAGTTGTTGATTTTGTGTTGTGCATGTGAGAGATGATCTTTATGTTCTTGGTAACTTGAGAACATGTCCAGTGGGTAGCCAGAAAAGATGCTCGTTTATGTTGGCCATCACATGGAGAAGGGGAGCGTTTGTTGGAAAATAAGAGATTTTTTCTTCTTAGCTTTTTCACACTTGTACAAACTGCACTGAAACATATGCACATAAAAAATCACTAACGAAATGGACGAAATGACTAAAATGGCCTCATGTTAGGAGTTAAACAACAACAGATCTAATAGTGTTAGGGTACGTGACTTATCTATAAAAAACGAAACCATGATGATGATGATAATGATGACGATGCTTGTAATTATTTCGTTTGAGGACCCAATCCATGATTTCCATATAACCACAAGGACTGAATTTGTAAGTTACTCTAATTATAAGAGTGATGATCATTCAGTATCTTTTTTTTATATGTAGCATATCATAATAATAATTAACTTAATGATTTATTCATAATCAATTACATTTAATGATCTTTTGAGCATATCTAATTATATATCCCACTAATTGATTTTGGGTAAAAAAAAATATAAAGTTACAGAATTATCAATCGATATGAAACGGCTTGTCATGTTTTGGGCAAAAAACTTTGGTCATCATAAACATGTTGTATAATTAAGTTTTAAACTACAGATAACTCTTGCATACGACGCGACATGAAGTCGACGAGGTATCCGGTATCCATACGGGCATCTGACTAATCATCGGTGACCATAAACCGACCCAAAAGCCGACCCATGGTATCACCACATGCTCACCCCATGAATCAAACCCGGGTAGAAAGAAATTCCATCTGGAGTCCTCCTAAAGATGTTATCGACCACTAGGCTACAAATATTTTGATAACTACAAGACACGAAAGTTCCATCAAAATGGGTTTACGGCCAATTATTAATAACTTTGTATTTATGCACAAATTAATAATATAACTTTGTATAAAGTGGGCCGAAACCGAAAAACCAAAACCAAAATCAAAACCAAAGCGGATAACAATAGTTTTTGATGATCATCCGACATGAATCAATCAAATATCAGCTACGGTTTGTCATTGTCTTTTACAAAGATATTGCCAGCTTTGCAAACAGCCAATCAAATACGTATGTATCTATACATACATATATTGCATCATTCCACTAACTCCATTCTATCTATATATAAACCTAATTTAACCCTCCAAAAATACACACAAATTGTTGTCATCTTCTTCAATTCCATATCCACTATCCTAATTAATTGGTTTTCATGGCATTTCTGCAAGAAAAGTTACTACTTTTCTGTTTGGTTATTTGCAGCAGTCTACTATCATTGGTTTCTTCTCGAGGTTCAGTTTATCAGCCACCAAACGTTGAGAGATTAACCGATCGTTTCCCTCGAATGCCCATCACTCGAGGGATGGCTACATTATTCGGAGCATCAAATATTCATCTGAAAAGCAATGGATCATATGTTGATATCGTTTTAGACAAGAACTCAGGTAATAAAACACTAAAAAGTAGTTTCTACTTCAGGTCTTTCTAATACATATTATTCAAAGTGAATATATCACGCTGGCGCGATCTCGGCTGTCCTCACGTTCACAATGAAAAACGAGCTCTCTCTCTCTCTCTCTCTCTCTCTCTCTCTCTCTCTCTCTCTCAAATGTGAACTCAATTTTGGTTGTGAACGTGATGACGAATCTCAGCCACACATCTTCGGTTACGGTAGACGCGATCACGGAGGATTGACGCGATTCATGGGAGGGTGAAGATTATTAAAGGAGGGGACCCAGTCAAAGCCGTTTTTATTGACCGGATGAGTGACTGAGATTCGTTCTCATGTTCACAACCAAAATTGAGTTCACATTTGAACTTTCCTCTCTCTCGCTCTCTCTCTCTCTCTCTCTCTATATATATATATATATATATATATATATATATATTATAGAGAGAGAGAGAGAGAGAGAGCCAGGTTCAAATGAAAACTCATCTTTTATTGTGAACATGGGGACAACCGAGATCGTGCCACGTGGGATATTTAGTCTAATCATACATTATTCAGACTGAATAATACAAAATGTTGTATTGTTATTAATAATACTGCATTCTGTATTATTCAGTCCGAATAATGCATGATTAGACTGAATCTGCCACGTGGTGCGTTCTCAGCTATCCTCACGTTCACAATGAAATTTGAGTTCGCAGCCGGACGTTCGTGTCTCTATATATATATATACACATATGTAGTGTAATTTCTTCATCCTTGTTTTTTTCTATATATGTAGGTTCTGGATTGATTTCAAAGAATAGATACTACCATGGATTCTTTAGTGCTGCAATAAAGCTGCCAAAGGGATTTACATCAGGCGTAGTACTAGCTTTCTACGTAAGTTAGATTATTTTTCACTTGGAAACTATATGTATATATATATATATATAAATCAATTAACAGTAAAAATGGTATGATTTGATTTTGTGACATGCCTATATATATGTTCAGATGTCAAATGCAGATGTATTTCCAAATAACCATGATGAGGTAGACTTTGAATTGCTTGGCCATGCAAAAAGAAGGCAATGGGTTCTGCAAACAAATATGTATGGAAATGGAAGTGTTAAAACTGGAAGAGAAGAAAAGGTCTACCTCTGGTTTGATCCCACAGAGGAGTTTCATCAATATACCATTCTTTGGAACACTCACCATATTGTGTAAGTCCTCCATAAATTAACCTCAACCCTGGTTCCATGATCCATTTGATACATTACTACAAAATCAGTTTTATTACACATCAAATATCTCTAAATGTGTTAACTAATAGACTGTAACAAACAATTGTGCTCTCCATGTGGAACAGTGGAAGTGTTACAATAGAATGTTGACTTATTTGGCTATCGTAAGTTGTAACAAGTTTTTTAGGCCATTTTTGATATAAAACATCTTATTAGTTTTTTTAAAAACTTATAGGTTAAGACATCCTTTTCAACTAGTATCATATAAAATGAATAAAATTTATTAAAAAAATGCATGTCCTAAGTTAGCTCAACAATATCATATCAACTTATTGAACATGTTTATATGATGCATAATTATTTGGTCTATAAACATAAGTTCTATTTACTAAGACATTTAAAAATGCGTATACGTGTATAATATATATATATATATAAATATATATTTGATATCCTATGAAACATATTATATTGTAATGACATAACTTAACCCACTTGACTATATATACGATGTATGATCAACTTTATAATGATGTTTCTTGCAGGTTTCTAGTAGACAACATACCTGTGAGAGAGGTAATCAACAATCAAGCTATCTCATCTGTCTACCCATCAAAGCCGATGTCGTTGTACGCAACCATATGGGACGCTTCAGATTGGGCAACGGATGGAGGAAAATATCCCGTGAACTATAAATATGCACCTTTTGTGGCATCATTGGGAGAACTGAAAATCGAAGGTTGTATGACACAAAATATAAGCTCGCCAACGACTGCTGAATGTTCAAAGAATGCAACCCTTTCGAGCTCAAATACGGTGGAAGGAGCAAATTATGCAAGACTCTCGAAACAACAGATGGTTGGATTAAGTTGGGTTAGAAGAAAACATATGTTTTATTCATATTGTAATGACACAAAAAGATATAAAACATTGCCAGCAGAGTGTAGTGCTCACTAATTAATTCATTGTAATTACAATTTACATGTCAACTTCCAATTTTTAGGTTAGGGATTGAGGATGCAAACGAACCAAACAACTTGTAGATAGAATTTGTTAATTTCCCTCCTTTTCTTCTTTATGTATTGATGAAAAGATTGTTTTTTTTTTTAATAAAAGAATCATAATTGGTAACATTTTTATTTTTATTTTTGTTACCCGTGGTCGTTCATACCATCAGAAGTTGACGGGCAATGAGAATGAAAATGAGAGTTGTTGATGCAAAAGACCAAACTCTATATTCAAAAGATATAGATGTGAACCACCAACTCATCAAGGAATATTTACTCATCTTTGTTACTGTCTTGAAGATCTTCAAAATATGAAATTGGAGCCTCAAGAATCCCCAAAAGCATATGAGAAACAGATGAGAAATGAAAAAAGTTATGTCCAATTAAATGAAGAAAATCTCGTTTTTAAGCGCTGTAGGTCAGGTGACCTTACCCCGGGACAATGCCAGGGACAGAGGTAGTATAGAGCACCTGGTGGCATGTGCCACCGTATTATTTGTCCGACGAAGGGTAAAAAATTTACTTTTGTAAAGGTGCAACCGTATTATTTTCGAAACTTCAAATAGTGCACCTAAAACCAAAGAATTCTTTCGAAACCAACCAAAAAAACTAAAAATTTCTATCGAAATTAACAAAAAAACCGAAAGATTATCTCGAAATCAACTAAAAAATCGAAAAACTCTCTCAAAATCAACCAAAAAATCAAAAAATTCTTTTGAAATCAATCAAAAACCAAAAAAAAAATCTTGATTCAACAAAAAATCAAAAAATCTACCAAAATCAACAAAAAAAAACTTAAAAAATCTATCGAAATCAACAAAAAGAAATGAAAAAAAATCTCCTGAAATCAACAAAAAATTTAGTTATATAGTGCCAGCAGTTGAAAATTTTCCCGACTCCGTCCCTGGACAGTGCCAATGGCATAACAGCCGAAACCGCTAACCGAGATGTATCGAGGCTGGTGCACTCCTTGCGATCCTGCCATGCGACTATACCACTAGGCAAAGTCTTCACGCATTATAGCCCGAAATGTATGAGGATTTTTCTACCATTCTTTGATCGTTCCTGGACCACTTTCTCGCCATTCCTCGACTGTTTTCTTGATCGTTTCTCTAAATTACATTTTTTAATAACAACGAATTACGGGTGTTACACAAAAACACTCAGAAAATTGATATTTATCATATTTCTTATGTATAACTAGCATATCTATACTATTATGTTAAATATTGTATAGTGTAGGGACCCTCTTTGTAATAATTGTATCTATATATTGTCTTCAATACACGCAACCCTAAGCACGGGTTTTCCACACATTCTCACATGGTATCAGAGCCACACAAGAAACCCTAATTTTCTTTTCCTTTTTTTTCCAGCCACCTTCGCCGGAACCCTAACCTCTTTCAGACGAAACCGTCGCCAACCGCCGGAATCTTCTATCCGTTGGTCTTCCCCTTGCTGCTAGACGATACACTAATCGCCGGCTACCTGTTTCGTCGCCGGAATCTGTCTACTTGCCCGTAATCGCCGCCGGAAACCGCTCGGTTCTGTTCTATTCACCGCTGTGACGCCGCCTCGCCGTGTCACCGGAACCCTAGCGAACAACTCTCAGCGCCGCCGCGACCCAGAACCCTAGCGGACATCCGCCACTCTCTAAACGCCGCCGCTGTGACGCCGCCTCGCCTTATCTCCGGTGTTGCATTGCCGCCGCGAACAGCCCTCAGCGCCGCCGCGACCCAGACCTAGCGCCGCCGCGAGCAGACCTTCTGCTCCGTTCGTCACCGCCGGTGCTATCCTGCTCCGATTGGTCGCCGGTATTACCTTCTGCTACCTGTTTCGTCGCCGGTTCTGTTCTCCGATCGTCACCGCCGGTTTCCCTCCGTCACCAGTCGGAATCTCGTGTATCGGTTTCGTTTTTTACGGTTCGGTGTGGAAACTGAATTCGTGGGTCTGAAATCCATTAAAAGTAATTGAAGTTTGGCTGATTTACAGTTCTGGTCCCTGCAGTTTGCAACTATCTTTGCTTGCTGAAACAAGTTTGGATTTTTACGCTGCCAGTCCTTGAAGTTTCAAACTTCTCTTCGTCATCGCTGTTGCTGCCGTCGTGTGTAGGGTTTGTGGTACATTACTTTCCCTCTACCCGCGGTTAAGCGATTTGCCTTATTTTTTTCGCACGTTTGTTAATTTATTTTTTTGTTTTTCATTTATTTATCATGACTACCTCAGCCTCCTCCACCACCCTCACTGCCCCCACTGCTAGCCAACTTGTGTTTGCCCTAACCAACGTATACTCTCAGTTTAGTTTTAAACTTTCCACTGATGGATCCAAATACAAGCTTTGGCGTCGTATTTTTCTGGATATGTGTAAGGGTGCAAAGGTCTATGGTCACATCACTGGAAAATCTAAACCTAGTGGTAATGATGATGAAGACTGGGAGGCTATTGACTCCCGCATCAAATCCTGGTTTTACTCCACTTGTGATGCCAATTTATTGCAAATAATATCTAGTGATAGCTGCACAGCTAAAGACCTCTGGGACAAACTAGAAGAATTTTTCCTGAATAACAAAATGTCCCGCATGCTCCAACTTCAAGAGCAATTTCGTAACACAAAGAAAGGTACCTTGTCCATCACTGATTTTTGCCATAATCTAAAGAATTTGGCCGACGCCCTTGCTGATTGTGACTCCAAAATAACTGATGTTGAGTTGGTTATGCAAATCCTTCGCCAGTTACCACCCTCCTATAATAGCATTGTCGATGTCATCACCAACACCAAACCTTTCCCTTCCTTTCTAGAAGCCAAAAACATGCTTCTCCTTCATGAGTCTCGTGAAGAGTCTGTTGAACCCCACAACGATACCCCTCTCACTTCTTCCGCTGCCTTGTACTCTTCTGCCCAATCTGCCCCAAATGGAAAACCGAAAAATAAATTTAACAAGGGTCGAAATAATGGGCGTTCTGCTTCCAGGGGGGGTAATACTAATGTTTCTGCAAGCTCTCACTCTTTTGCAGGTAACCAGGGACACTCTCAGGCGTACTTCGGGAATTCTCCTGGTCATGTTCCGTCAGTTCAGCCAGGCCTCCTTGGCGCACCTCCTGTGCCATCCTTTGGGACGGGTCCTCCTCAACCGTCTCCTACGATGCTTAGTGCACCACCGCAGCTCCCAGCTCATCCTTTCCATCAGCCGTTGGTGAACTCACATCAGTACCACTATGGGCTCCCTCAGTCCCCAACTCCGATGTCGGTTCCTACTCAGCATGCACAACCATTCATGCCAGTGCCACCGCCTACTCAGCCTCCATTAGGCGGACATCCGCCACCTCAGCCATCCTTTGGAGGGCATGCTACTCAGTACAGCCAGCCACAGTACACTGATCTCTCTTCTGTTTTTCAGGCTATGTCTGTTCAGCCACCTCAGGACAACAATTTTTACATGGATACAGGTGCATCCAGGCACATGACTTTCAATCAAGGTACTATGCACTCTCTAACTCCTTGTAACTCTAGTTTCATTCAGGTTGGTAATGGTGCTATGGTTCCTGCTAGATATGTTGGTCAAGGTAGCTTACCTTTTTCTCAGTGGCCTCTTAAGCTCAAAAATGTCTTAGTGTCTGACGAACTCATCAAAAATCTTATCTCTGTGAAACGTTTTACCATTGATAATTCTGTATCTGTTGAGTTTGATCCGTTTGGTTTTACTGTGAAGGATCTTAAAACAGGTTCATTTCTTTAGCGCTGCGACAGTGATCATCATGAGCTTTATCCCGTTCTTCCTCCCTCGCCTAGGTCTACAGTTGCTTCGGCTAACGTTGCTGTCTCCTTTGACGTCTGGCATCGTCGTCTTGGTCATCCGGGTGCCGCTGTTTTTCAATTTCTTTTATCCCGCAAGTTTATTGTTTGTTCTAGTCAAAACTCTTCATTATGTCATGCTTGTCAGTTGGGAAAACATTGTCGTCTACCTTTTTCTTTATCTTCCACTAAAACCTCTCGTGTGTTTGAACTTATTCATTCTGATTTATGGACTTCTCCTATCATTAGTTTGAGTGGTTTTAAATATTATGTACTGTTTTTGGATGATTATTCTCATTTCTTATGGGTTTTTCCTTTACGTGCAAAATCTGAGGTGTTTTCTGTTTTTAAAACCTTTCGCGCCTATGTTCTAAATCAATTTAAAACGGACATTCAGCTTTTCCAATGTGACAACGGTCGTGAGTTTAACAATCAACCTTTTTTGGATTTTTTCAAAACTCATGGCATTAAAATACGTTTTTCTTGTCCCTATACGTCTCAACAAAATGGAAAAGCTGAGCGCACCATCCGCACTATTAATAACACCTTACGCACGTCTCTCATCCAAGCCTCTCTCCCGCCCAAATTCTGGGTTGAGGCTAGGGCTGGCAATCTGAGACACGAACCCGAAACCCGACCTGAACCGAACCCGAAACGGGTCGACACGAACCTGATTCGAAATTAAAATGGGTATAAAATGGGTCGACACGAACATGACACGAAAAAAAATGGGTCGGGTTCAGGTAAAACCTGATTACCTGAAAATGACCTGATTAACCCGAAATATTTAAACAAATAAATAATTAATTATTAAAATAAATATTAAATCAAATTTCTAAATTTCTAAATCAAATTACTAAATCTATATTTTAATTATTAATATAATTTATTTGAGTAAAGTGGTGGGAATTGAAAATTTCAGTTTGTTTTCGTTTCCAATTTGAAAAAAAAAGGTGGGAATTGAATTTTTGGAATTATCATTTATCTCATTGACTTATTCTAATTTCTAAGAAAGTGGAATTGTTGTTTGTTGGTAAAAGAAAGTTGGTTCAAACAAAATGGATTTGGGTCGACACGAAATTTGACCCGGTTTTTACCCCGGTAGTAAAATGGGTCGACACGAAACACGACCCGAACCGAACACGAATGGAAGTGACACGAACCGAACCTGACACGAAATAGATTTGGGTCAAAAATGGGTCGACACGAAAATAACACGAAAATGGCCGACCTGAAAGTAACACGACCCATTTTACCTGAACCTGATCTGAATTGCCAGCCCTAGTTGAGGCCCTCCTTTCTGCTGTTCACACCTTCAACCTGCTTCCGTCCACCACCATTCAGTACAAGACCCCATTTGAGGTGTTGTTTGGTTTCTTTCCCACCTATTCTCATTTGCGAGTATTTGGGTGTTTGTGTTATCCTAACACTTCGCCTACTAGTGCTCACAAGCTTGCTCCTCGATCCTCTGCATGTGTCTACCTCGGTCCCAGCACGGATCATCGTGGGTATCGTTGCTTAGACCTCATCACGCAAAAGGTCATCATCTCCCGTCATATCAACTTTGATGAAACCTACTTTCCGTTTCCTGACTTCCAACCTCGTCCCTCCTCTGAGGACTATGACGCGTTTGATGTTGATGATTCTCTCTCTTCCCTCTCTCCTTTGATCGATACTTCCTCCCCTCCGCCGAACGCTGGTCCTTCTGCTTCCTCTTCTCAGCCCCCACCGGCTGAGTCCTCTGGCACCTCCTCTTCTCCTTCCGCTTCCTCGGCTGAGCCTTCTCAGCCTCCTGCTCCGGCTGCTACCTCCGGTCATCCGATGACCACTCGTTCGCGCACAGGCTCTCTTAAGCCAAAACAGATCTTCAACCTTTCGGTCACTAGTGACATCTCTCCCATTCCTCGGTCTACTGCCCAGGCCATGTGTGACCCTCATTGGCGGGCCGCCATGGATGCTGAAATGACGGCCATTCTTTCTAACTACACGTGGGATCTTGTTCCTAAACCCTCTGATGCTAACATTGTTGGCAATCGTTGGCTGTTTCGCCATAAGTTTGACAGCAATGGACGTCTTGAGCGTTACAAAGCCCGTCTCGTTGCTCAGGGTTTCTCACAGCAACCCGGACTGGACTTTGATGACACTTTCAGTCCCGTTGTCAAACCTGCCACTATTCGCACGGTTCTTAGCATCTCCATCTCCCGCAACTGGCCTATTCATCAGCTTGATGTTAAGAATGCCTTTCTTCATGGTGATCTAACTGAGACTGTTTACATGCGTCAGCCTCCTGGCTATGTAAACAGTTCTTTTCCCGAGCATGTCTGTCGCCTACGCAAGGCACTTTATGGCCTTAAGCAGGCACCCCGTGCGTGGTATCATCGTTTTGCTGTCTATCTCTACTCTTTAGGATTTCTTAGCAGTAAGACTGACACCTCTCTTTTCACGTATCATCGCGGATCTGATACTATCTACCTCCTTCTTTATGTCGATGACATTATTCTTACTGCCTCCTCTCCTACTCTTATATCCATGGTTATCTCTAAGTTATCCTCTGAGTTTCCCATGTCTGATTTGGGTCCGTTATCCTTCTTCTTAGGAATCGCTGCGTCTCGTAGCAAGTCCGGACTCTTTCTTTCTCAATCTGCCTTTGCTCAGGAGATTCTAGCACGAGCTGATATGGTCTCGTGCAATCCCTGTAGCACACCGGCTGACACCAAAACAAAGCTTGCTGTTGATGGTGAGCCTGTTCCTGATCCCACTTTATATCGAAGCCTTGCTGGTGCCCTGCAGTATCTGACCTTTACTCGTCCTGATATTGCCTATGCCGTCCAACAGGTCTGTCTCTTTATGCATGACCCGCGTATTCCGCATCTCAATGTGCTTAAACGCATCTTACGGTATTTAAAGGGCACTCTTTCTCATGGTCTTCATATTAAGGCGTCAGCTGTTGATCGCTTGGTTGCCTATTCGGATGTCGACTGGGCCGGCTGTCCTACTACACGTCGGTCTACTTCAGGGTTTTGTGTCTATCTGGGTGACAATCTCGTATCTTGGTCCTCCAAACGACAGCATGTCGTTTCCCGCTCTAGTGCCGAGGCCGAGTACCGGGGGATAGCCAATGTAGTTGCTGAAACTGCTTGGTTGCGAAATCTCCTCCTCGAGTTGTGTTGTCCTCTCTCTCGTGCCACTGTTGTTTTCTGCGATAATGTCAGTGCCATGTATCTAGCATCTAACCCTGTTCAGCACCAGAGAACCAAGCATGTGGAAATAGATTTACATTTTGTTAGGGAGCGTGTTGCGATTGGTCATGTGCGTGTTTTGCATGTTCCATCTGCTTATCAGTATGCTGATATTTTTACAAAGGGTCTACCTTCGAGTCTGTTCCTAGATTTTAGAAATAGTTTGAACATTCGTTTACCTCCCGATCAAACTACGGGGGTGTGTTAAATATTGTATAGTGTAGGGACCCTCTTTGTAATAATTGTATCTATATATTGTCTTCAATACACGCAACCCTAAGCACGGGTTTTCCACACATTCTCACATATTATATAAAAGAAATAACTCAATTTGGTAGTTTTTTTGTTCAACATAATCGTTTTTCAACATTTACACTTAGTACCCTTGTAATTAATATTTTAGCTTACTTTTAATCCTTCACATTTCCAATTTTCATTTTAAACTTTTATCATATTAACACAAATAATAGTATAAGAAGTAAAATGGATTAAAAAAAATACATCTCTTTATTACAAATTATATCATTGTATATGTCTCGTCAATATCTTCGAAATGAGCCAAATATTAAATATTTTTTGATTTAATTATAGTGTTAAATATCACAAATATATATGAAATAATTAGTCTTATGTTCCTCACATACTCATTTTTCATTTTAAACCCATATAAATTAAACTTTTTGATATATTGTTACACTAAAAGTTATATTATTTATAAGTTTAGAAGTTACAGTTAATATCCTTATAATTAGTTATTTACTTACTACTAATTTCTTACTTTTTCATTTAAACATTTATCATATTAAGATAAATAATCACATGTGAACTAAAATATGTTAAAATATACATTTCTTCTTTTACAAATTAAACCATTGTATTTGTAATCGTCTCGCAATAAATATTCAACTTTAAAGTGAACGTGTTCTATTTTGTGTTTGAGATCGACTAGATTTATATACTATCCAATTTGTGTTATAAAATGATACATATCGAAAAATTAACATCGAGAGAAAGAAATAGAACAAAAGGTAAAACATGATTGTCGCCTCAGGTTTCAATGTCGAGATTATTCGCGCCGCATCGCGCGCGGGCACACATCTAGTACTACCAAAAAAAACATTGATCTTTGAAAAGTTTTCCCGTTCTTGTTTCCTTAGCCCAATAGGCTCAATATAGGATTAGATGAATTTAAGGGTGGTTCAATTTTGGGCCACATACAAAAAGCCCGAAGAAAACAATATAACACAATACTTGCACACGTTTGTGGCTAAGAAAACATTGTTATAGATGAACTTGATTTGTAATCATCCAAATAAAATAAAAATGGAGGGAAGCTGGTGAAGAACATGTAACCACGAGACAACTAATCTAGCCATTTTCAATCATTTATCAACAAGTTATATCTGAAAATCGAATTAGAAAATGAGTTTAATTATAATCATACGGTACAAGTGTACAAAATCTAACGGTGGATGAGGGTCCACCAAATAAAGAGAAGACAACAAATTTGGAAAGAATAAGGCATGTGAAAGCATGTGCATTCCGTTCCCACCATCAGAAAAGGAAACCCCGTTTCGATGTCAATCCATATACCCTTGTTGGTCCTCTACCCTCAATTACAATTCAAGAAGAAAAAATAACATTAAAATCGAGCTTTTGGAATTTCCGTAATTCGTTGATTTAGATAAATAGTCAGATGATGATACGTCTGTGATGTTAATTTTTATTTATTTATTAATGATTATGGATAATTTGATATTCATATAACATATGCAGGTTTAAATCTTATGCTCCTTTTTGCAAGTCGATCTATTAAGCCCAACAAACGAGGGTTTTCTTTTATATTGTTAATAGTTAGATGAGATTGTTGAAATTTGCATCTCCATATATAAAAATGGATTTCTTGTTTTTATACTACAACAAAATTTAATTTATAGAATGCAAAATATATATAAATGTTTTAATAGCGTTTTTATACATGACTTACGTTTATAAGAGTAAATAATTATATATTCTACGCAAAGTGTTACTATAAGTTGATTTGACTAAATAACTTTGTTCATCCTTCTGATCTAATTTCTGCATTACAAAAAAAATATTATTTACTCTTATGGAATATCCCCATCTATCCCGAGTTCGAATCCAGATGTCAGCATCATGTGGTCAGGCTTAGTCTCAGACGGCCGTAATTTAATTTTTAATTTGTCAAAAATGTAGTATATGCAAAGTCTAGATGAACTTTATTCAATAAAAATTTGTGTTCTATGTGAAGTGTTACTATAAATTGACAAGACATTTTAGATGTATGTATTAACAACACTTTTGAGGAAATATTTTATGAATAGACCATTTGTAGGATGCTTGTTTATAATAACAATATTCATATACACTAATGTGATGATTCAATGCAAGAATTTTATGTAAAAGAAATTTATTGCCATTCATTTATATAGAATCTAAATTTTTTGGATTATATAAACTTAATTCTTATAAAAACAAATTATTAAGATTTAAGACATTTAATATATATTTGGCATTTTATAAACCCGATTTATCATAAAAACATAACGGGAACTCTTTAGTTAGGCCATTCACTGTGGGATGACCCGATGGCCATCGGGTATCAACAACCCATCGGGTTGTGGCTTGAACACCGCCGCGGCATATATCGGGTACCCCCCGATCGGTTTCACCAAGCCGACATGAAAAGGACCCCTACCCCCCCCCCCCCCCCACCCCCACCCTCTCTTCTTTCTCTCTCTTATTTATTTATTTATTTATTTTAAATGATTTTGGGTTGATAGTGGATGGATTGGGTTGTTTTGGGTAAAATAGTGGAAAACTGATGTGCCAGTAGAAACCATTAGGTAGTAGTGGGTCGACAACGGATGACCTTAGTAGTTATAGCTTTATAAAAGTATGTCGGTTTCGCCTTCAAGATGTTTGTTTTTTTATAGCAAAATGATACAATATGATTGGTGGTATTTTTATTTGTATATTTCTTATGCGAATGTAAATCCAAAATGGAAATGAAAGCTGTCTTTGAAGTTATTGTATATTTGTATTAAATCCAAAATGCCACCTTCAAGTTTCAAGGCCATTGGGACCATTGAAACATTTATGCTTGGAAAATTAAGATTGCTTACCAAAAGACCATAAAAATAAAGACCTTTTATGTAATTTCGTTGTACTTTCAGTTAAAAAGGGGGTCTATTTTTATAGAGATGAGATTATAACCAACTTTTAAATCGTATCCATTAATCTAATGGTTAGGATAAATTTTCATGACATGTTTTAAGGTTGTTTTTAGATCTTATATAAATTAGATACCTACTTGTGCACATTACGGTGCAAAGTATCTCAAACTCTATAGCCGATAACCCCAAAGAATAATCTTGTTTATTACCTCTATTCACCATCATACGATATCGATTTTATGGTGGTGTTGCCAGAATCAACACTTTGCAACAAATATCGATTTTATGGTTTTATATATATTTTTTTAAAAGTTCCTCGACAATAGGTTTTCAAACTTATAAGATTTTAACACATTTTGAAGGTTTTAATTAAATAATTATAATGATACAGTTATAATATTTTACAAATTTTTTGAATTAAAATATGTTCAATGATGAACTTATTTTGTCAAACAGAGAATTATAAGGATATAATTTGTTAAAAAAGTGCATTTTACAAGTATAGTCAATTTATGATTATGTAAATTTGATATGATAATGATAAAATAAAAAAAATAAAAACAAAGTAATTTGTATATATTCATGATATTCAATAATATGTTTAAATACAGAATATTCAATATTGGATTTGTGTTTCAAAAACATTGACTAGACTATTACAATGTTATGTGAAAAAAGAATATATTGTATTTTTTTTGTAACGACATGTTGATGTAACGGAGTATCATCGTGCAACCATGGCACCAAGTCACGATGACCCGAGTACGAAACCTCTCGAATAACCACCCCCAGCCTAGCCATCCAGTTTCCATTTAAATGGCCTCAAGGCATCAGCTGGGATTCGAACCCCACATAGTTCAGGGGAAATCCCTTACAATGGACTTTAGTATAAGTTCAACTCCTGACCTTCACCATATGGGAACTATAACCCATGAATCAGACCAACTAAGCTACACTTTAGTCACAACTATTTAAATTAATATAATAAAGATATACAATCAGAAAATAAGGATTAAGTATAATTTATAAACTAAAAAAAACAAAACATGGAATGTTGGTTAAAACGAGTGGGTGTGGAAGACTTGTGTATAGTTTAACAAGTTGCGCATCAAGCTTTAAAAGTAGGGAAAAGTCAAAAAAAAACCCAACAAACTATTTCATTTTGAATAATTAAGTTCCTAAACAATTTTTTTGAACAAAAAAAACCATTAAACTTTCTCATTTTGAATGATTAAGTCACTAAACTATTCTTTTGAATGAAAAAACCATTAAATTTTTTCGTTTTGAATGATTAAGTCCCTAAACATTTTTTTCAACGAATTAAATCATTGAATTTTTTAAAATTTGCTACTTATATTTGTTTAAACTAAATTAACATAGTTATATTTTACCTTTAAAACATTCACAGTCGGTTACATTTAATTTTTTTATTTTTATTAAAAGGGGGTAAGTAACCAAATTTTGAACTTTTAATGGTTTATTTATCAAAAAGAAATTGGCCGAGAACTTAATAGTGAATCAACATGCATGGTCATATGGATGTCAAATTAATAAGAATATAACGATCATTCCTTGTATAATTTTTATGCTCAAATTCTGGTTGAATTTTGTCGATTTTCAAGTAAAATAGGGGATATTTTTATTTTGCAAACGAAGGTGACAAGCTTTTTGTCACATACGCTAGATCATCTTAATCTAGTGGTTATGGTAAGTTTTCTTATGGATTTTTTTTTGTCTTTCTATGCATAGAGAGAGAAAGTTAGAGATATAAAAGTTTGTCATCATGTACCATTATATCATTAAATAAGAAGGGTGATAGTTTTTGGCTTAATCAACTTACTTCGTGTATACGTTAGAATAAAAGTCCTTATCACTTAACTTTATGATTTTTATTCTAATTCGCTTTCAATTGAGTTGTTCATAGCTATCTATTACAAGTTTGAAACCTTACCTAGAGTGATCCTCAAGTAGATTATAGAGCTTGAGAAATGAAGTGGTTTGAGGCCAAAACGTTCAAATGATCTCTTTAACAAACACATACCACCTATGCTTTTATTTCTTTCATCTTCTAGTTCATTTAAAATATACATGTTATATTACTACAACAAAGCATTTGGGGTAATAATGAAAGTTGAAGCATATAGTGAGAAGAAATCGTTCAAGTTAAATGATATGGGACTCTAATAACAATTATAATCATATAGTTGCAACTCAGTGACTCTTCATCCAACCATTCTTAATATGCATCCAAATAAAGTAACATAACTTCATCAAATGATAGGCCAAATACTGACAACACGGTCCTACAAGTATAACCCGTCGGTCTTTTATTTTACATATAATCAAATCAGTTTCGATCAAGAGCAATTTTTTGTCTTCAAGTGTTTGAATTATTCTTTGAGTACAAGTTCACTTTGTATTTAAACCAAGGTGTTTTAACTTGTGTGCAAGTCAAGATCAGTATGAGTTGCCAATTCACATGGAAACATGGGATCTAGGGAATAATTTAAGGTCTTTCTTTGGCCCCTTTGATTGTTACAACTACTCCTACATTACATGCACGTATTCAAAACGAACATCTCATATGGCTATGAAAGCCCTAGGAAAATGAACAGTCACAATTATTCTTTCGATTAGTAGATGCATCTAGACTTCATGTTGGTAGACTCTAGGTTCAATAACGTGCTTCATTTTTCTTAATTTGGTAAACATGGACCCTTGAGACTGACGTTATGAAAAACATTTGAGAATTCTCATCAAGTTTCAAGCATTAGATACTGAAAACTTTCAGAGAAAAACTAATCGTCCTCTTTTTGAAGATATGACAAGGAAATCGAGTTTTTATAGACCTTCGACGACGATGAGAACAAAAATGGTGATAATGGGTCTCCTTGCCTAACCCCTACCAAGACAGAATTCCTTAGTCAGAGAGCCGTTAACCAAGATGGAAGTTGTGGGAAAACGAAGACATGTGTGAATCCCCTTTCACAATTTTTTACTCGCATTTGTTGCATGACGGTTAAGATGAAAACCCAAATTTATGTTGTGAAAAACTTTCTTGAAAATCAACTTTAAGGGTAAAGCAACATTTTTTAGAAAGTGTCTAACAAAAAAGATAAATAATTTGTTTGTAGAAATGAAAAAAGAAAAAGATAAATAATTTGTTGTGTTTGAAGTGGGAGAAACATTGGTTGGACACGGGAGGACTAAAAGTTCACACGTGTGTAAAAAACAACTTATCTGAGATTCCTGTACTACGAGGAGTAGTAAACGGAGCTGTCAAACACGTGGTGTGGTCGTTGTGTTACCGTTATTGTGACCCACACCCCACGCACATCACAACCTCTAACGCCATCCGCTGTCGACCCACTACTACCCAATGGTTTCATCTGCCACATCATCGCCACATCAGCTTTCCACTATTTTACCCAAAACTACCCAATCCATCCACTATCAACCCACTATTATTTAATTAAAAGTAAAATAAAAAAATAAGTAAATAAGAGAGAGAAAGAAGAGAGAGATAGAGAGAAAGAAGAGAGAGAGAGGGGTGGGCTGGGGTGGGGTGCGGGGTGGGAGTCTTCGGTTTGGGTAAACCGTTCTCTCTCCTACCCGCCTTACCCACGATGGTGTTCACTTGAGAAGCCGTCGGTTTGAGAAGCCATCTCTACTACCCGATGGCCAAATCCACTCCCACAGTGGATGGCCTAATAAGCATCGGTATACTCATCATTCTACCCCTTCATCTCTCTTGTAACGTCGGTTTTTTCTTCTGTCTCTTCCATTGGTCCTTACGAAACCTTTATGGTACTCACCATTCAGCTCACGTATCCTTCTAACCAATTAATAAAAATAATAAAAGTAAAAAAAAAAGAGTAGAGAGATGACACATGAAAGAGAGAAAAAGAGTTTTCCCTGCCGTAATGGTCATGCTCGCGGGATGGAAATCTTCAAGCCGGCAGGGATGGGGGCGGTGTTCACCCCGCCATCCTTATTAGCTCTCCCCATTGAGCGGGGTGGGTATACCTCACCCCTATAAATATTTAACACATCTACGTTAGAATGCATTTAACGAGTAACTTAACGATCATATTAAATCTATAAATTATATTGCGAAAAGTTATCTAAATTATTGAGTTAGATTGGATTTATTTCAACCTAATAAATGTTGTTTGTTCTAATTTTATATTAATTAGGCTAAAAGTACACAAATATCTGGTTTTGTAGTTTTATAGTCACATCAGCGCCACGACAACTTTTAATTATTTCATTCTCAAACCATCATCAACCTTTTAAATTCCCTAACACAACTATTTGGTTTCTTGGTTTCAATTTTGTTTGTTTTTAAATAAACTAAAACAACGTAACCAATAAAAATAGAATTTCATAAATTCATTAAAATTAAAATTAAAAACTACAAAATAAACTTAAAATTTACAACATAAAAATTAAAATTACCAATCATATTTAATTCTCATTTCATTTCTTCCTCACCAAAGTAGCCGCTAAAACGGATCCCGTAAGGTGGTCATGCGAGTTGCAGTAAAACTTGAAGTCTCTTTCTTGCTGTTTTTGTTGTTCGAGTTCAATTTGTTTTCATTTTGTAACTCATTGTACCGTTGGTTTATTGGTCGAAGTCGGTTATTTAAGACAACAAAGAATTAACGCTTTCGATTGGATTCGATCCAGACATATTACTCCTTGATGCCCTTTTTGCCTTGTTCCTCCCGATCGGTCATTGAAGTTGCGGCATCTCGGCTTCATTCATCATCGTCATCGGGAACATTAAAAGTATTGGAAGACTTAGAAATTTTGCTTTTTTGTAGGCCGGGATGTACTTGTCGACATCGTTGGAACCCGGTTCCATCTTGGATAACGTTTTAGGGTCTCCCGGTTCCATCGATGTTGAACCCGGTTCCTCTCAGTATTGGCCGAGTGTCTTTTGTAGCACATCGATGTTGTTTGTTCAGCATGGTCTATTACCTTTAAGGTTGTTGTAGATGGCGGCAAAACGCGATACTTTCCTCCTTAAGTCGTTCCACTTGGTGATAATTTGATGATATGTTCTATAGGGTTGACAATACATCTTATTGTAAAATATATTTTCGATTTTCTTCCTAAATAACGTCACTTCCTCTTCTTTAGTCCACGTTTTGTGCTTGGCCCTGTTTTCATAAGTTCTCGGCTTTTTTCGCTCTTTTTAGTTCTTACATTGTCGGGTTGGATTCTTGTGTAGGAAGTGATTGTAGAGTTCACGGTTCTTGCGTTTCGGGAACAAATTATTGTTGTGAAGAAATCTGAATCAAGTGCGGTTGGTTCAGATTGAGGTTAAGGAAGTTGGAATTTTCGGTGTCGTGGAGTTCCAAAATCAAAAGGAATTCCACCAGCTGCCACCAAACTGAAATATGTAATTGATAAGGAATGAAAGATTGTTGTTGATGAAATTGCGAAATATAACCCCCATTCTGGTGGTCTTGAAAGTGTGGAACATAACCGGGTGTAGCAAATGGACTAAAGCTAAGTTCGGGTCTTGTTGCGGTGTACCCGAACTCCTCAACTGGTTACGACAGGATTAAGGTGTTGTGTCATGAATTCATTATGGAAGTAAGTGATGAAGGAATGAAGAGATGGAATAAGATATTGAATTTGAAAATAGAAGAGAAAGCTTGATGTAAAAAAATAGAAGTTTGAATAAGATATATATAGAGTCACCTTATTTTACAAACTCATGAATTTGTGCAAACTTTACAAACCATGGTTCCAGCAATCAGAATCCATTTTCCTAATTAAATATAGAGAGAAAGAGAGGCAAGAGAGAGAATACAAAAGTAGTTCAAAATATAGGAGAAAAAAAATATTTTTTTTCAACTTGAAAATACAAAAGATGTTCCATTTAACGTCAAGAGATTGAACGACATATGGAAAAAAGAAATTAAGTAAAAATAAAATTATCATTCCCACAATTTGGTCAGGATTGAAGATTAATATATCTGCAGGAATGATTCAATTACATAATATCAAACCAAGCAACCGTTTTCATTATCATTTTAATTCCTTAACACTGCCCCCCAAAATAATAATAATTTTTTTTGGAAGGCAAAGAGGAATATTATTAAAACCAAAAAGTCTCTAAGACAGAGACAAGAACAAAGGGGAACAAGAGCCAGAAAAGAAGGAGAACCCAACGATTACACAAAAGGGGATTTAACCCAATTTTCCCAGCCAATTTTTAACTTCTGGCTCCTAATTCCAACCCAAAAGGCAGAAAGCCTTTGAACTTTGGAGAACAAATCCTCTTGCTTGAGCTTTTCTACATCGTCCGAAGGGGCGTGGACCATCTGATTACGCCAAGCCCAGATACACCAAAGCGAGACCACACAAATAGCGTGAGAGATACGCGATTTTAGATTTTCTCCATTGAACCTACTGAACCTTGTCTGGAAAGAGATTAAAGAGTCCAACCGAGCACCTTCGAATCCGCACCATGCCCAAACTTTTCTCCAAAGATTTTGTACAGCAGGACAAGTAAAGAAGCAATGATTGGAGGTTTCTTCCTCACCGTTGCAAAAAAGACAATTTGGACAATCAACCACCATACCTCTTTGAATCAAATTTGCTTTAATTGGTAAACCATTGTTAACCATTCTCCATAAAAATAAAATAACTTTTATGGGGAGAGCAGAGTTCCATTGAACCTGATGGCCAACGCTTACATTTTCAAGTAACTTGGACTGAATCAATTTAGACATGAGATTAACCGAGAATATTCCGTTCTTATCTTCTTTCCATATCCACCTATCAACCCCTTGTGACTTGAAATCAGAAGATGTTAATAGAGCAGTCAGCTGATGAAGCTCTTCCAAAGATCTGCCCCGTAGAGAAGAACGCCACGACCATGTTCCTTGCCAAGAACCATTCGAAAAATGCCACCGGTCCCTAAACTGGGCTTCCTTGTTTGTTTCAAGCGCATACAAACGAGGAAACAAAGATTTCAAATTTGAGTGGCCATCCAATTTCAAGTTACACCAGAATTTAATGGTCGATCCTGCTGCAATAGACTTGTATACAGATGAGAAAAGATCGTATCCATTGCCAATCAAGTCTTTACAAGCATTTACGATTGAGCCCCAAATTCCTTTGCCAAGCCGAGAGGGACTATCAAAGCCTCCATTTTCACCGTATAACTCAGAAATCACTTCTCGCCATAATAATAATAATAATAATAATAATAATAATAATAATAATAATAATAATAATAATAAAAATAATAATAAAAAATACCCCCTTAAATCGATAATATCTTGCTTTATATTTGATGGAAATGATCTATTCGTCGAATAAGTGATGATCCGACGGTTCTTACTCAGGGAATCTTTGGGCTTAACTTAGTATTTTATAGTTATGTTGTTTTTGTGTAACTAAAATTTTAAATTAAACAAGCCAAATCATAAAATCATTTTTTATTTTATTTAGAGCGAACGAATATGATTTATTTTTATGATTTGATTTATAAAAATTATATGTGATAAAACTAATTTTTTAATTTAAAAAATCAAATCTTAAAATAAGCTCCTACTTTATTTATTTTGATAAGATATATGAATTTATGTGTTTAAAAATATTTATTTTTACTTTTTTACTAGAAAAGACAAAAAAATAGAAAAATACTAAAATAGTCTTTGATTTTACGAAGTTAACGATTGAGTTAATCAGAGAGACCATAGTCATAACAAAGTGAAAACCACAAGTACTAGTATGACTTTACCAAATTACCCTTTGTTTACCTATGTTTTTAATCCGTGAGTGCAACCCAATTTCACAATATTACAAATCTGCCATTTCGATCAATTTAATAAGTTGAATAGGAAATTGAATAGATGAGATTGCTTAACAAATTATTTTGATTAACAAAAGACGATGTGGATATATATATATATATATATAGGGGAAGGATCAAACGAGAAGCATATCAATTTAAGAAAAAGCGAGAAGCAATCTCAGCCACTCATCTCAAGCCAATCATATATGACATTGACTTTTGTGTACAAAATCACATATGATTAACAAAGGAAAAGTTCAGGTACAAAAAACATGTACAAAATCATATATGATTCATATAGTAGATCATGTAGAAAATCACATGTGATTAACAACGTCAACGAGTTGCGCGACCTTCCCCGCGACCTAAGGTCGCGCGTGTCCTTTTTTTTCATGACTTTTGTGTACAAAATCATATGTGATTAACAAAGGAATTCGCGACTTGCGCGACTTACCCCCGCGACTTCAGGTCGCGCGTCTCACTTTTTTTTTCATCAAAATCGAATCGGATGGCTGAGATTGCTCCTCGTTTTTTCTTAAAAAGTTATGTTTTTCATATGAACCTCCCTCTATATATATATATATATATATATTGTTGTCATAATGTGACAAAAATTATAGATTTGATTATAAGGATCGTAAGAATAAGTTTAATTATTGATTAGGAAAAAGATTTAAATAAAAAAAAACAATGAATTATATCGTTTTAAATGATTATGTTTGTTACTGTTAGGGTAAAAATCTACAATCGTACGACGACCGACTATAATCGTAAGATAAATATTAGGACGATAGTCCTGTATTAAGATAAGGTCCTAAGATAAAGCCTAAAAGAACTATCGAACAAAGATCATTAAACATCGAACGAATACATCGGATAAGTCGAACGATGACGACAATGACGTACGACGATACTAACGAATAAATATATGAAGTTTATATCTTTGATGCAGGTAAGCTGATTATAATATCCAACAATTGTCCACCTTTGAGGAAATCGGAAATTGAGTACTATGCTATGCTTGTTGAAGATCATCACTACATCGAACAAGTCGTAAGTTATGTATCGTTCGACAGCATCAAAGATCGACCGTTACAAGCAAGATTCTAGCAGCAGTTACAATCTGGACATTAATTCTCAGCAGTACCGTTAGACAGTTACTACCCAAGCATTAATTGAAGACAATAACGTTGGACGGTTACGATTCACTCATTGATGAGCCACAATACCGTTGGACCGTTATTCTCAAGCCACTATAAAAGAAGAATCAAGCCAACATTGCAACACACGAAGTTCTATCCGAAGCTCACAAGTTCTATAATCGTTATTCTAGAGAATCATCTGTAATTTACATTCGATTTCATAGTTTTCTCAGTTGTAATCGTACGATCAAAGCTGTATACTCGAAGGACATCACCCCTGATTGGTGAACATAGTGCTCTGTCGACTTATCTTTTAGGTCGACCGCAGGTTTTTTCCTCCTTCGTGAGGTTTTTCCTGCGTCATCAAATTATTTGTCTCATTTTACTTTTCCGTACTTATCATTGATTGTAATTTCTTTCTCTCGACGGTTAAGCCTCACACAAGTTTTATTCGACATCGAGTTGTGTAATTTTTTACATAAACAGTTTGGCGCCCACCGTGGGGCTCCGTTTTGAGAAAAATTTCATTCGGTGAAAAGTGCGCCTTAGTACTAACCTTTTCTTTGAGTTCTCTTTGAGCTATTTGCGCAGGACAATGGATAACGGATTCATAGCGTCACTCCAACAACAATTGCAAGAGGCTAACAACGAAATTCAACGTCTTCGAGCTCTACCTGGACCATCGATGACAATCCCAATGTCTATCCCTCCACCATATCCTCCTCAACATTTAAGACCACCACCTCGACCACAGTTCAATGCCTCAATGCCATTTTCAACTGTGAACCAACAATACGACAACGTACGACCATCTTTACCACATTTTACCCCACCAATACCTCATGGTCCGCCACCTATGCCTCAAGGTCCACCTTCTATGCCTCAAGGAGCACCCATGTTCACGTTCGAGCCTTTTTCCCAACAAATTCCTATTCCTGGTCATATACCCACAGCTGCTAGTTCCACCATTCATACGACAATACCACCCAGTACTGGAATCGCTTCTAGTTGTATTCCAACAAACCCAATAAACATTGAAGACCCTCTGAACGTACGACTGAAGTCTCTAGAAGAACAAAATCAAAAATTGTTCGCGTTACTCACAAAGCTACCCGGAGCAGCAGTACCCGTCGAAGTCGAACCTAAAACTGGATTTCAGGCTTCACCGTTCGTTGATGAATTAGCTCTTGTTGACGTTCCTAAGAAATATACTATACCAGCTTTCGCAACAAAATATTCTGGAATCACAGATCCGGTCGAACATATAGCACAGTATAAGCAACTTATGTGGACAGTTCCTATACCGGCGCAATATCAAGAAGTCTGCATGTGCAAAAGCTTTGGATCAACTTTAACAGGAGCAGCATTACAATGGCTTATTAATCTAAAACCGAAGAGTATCGGATCGTTTGCAGAATTGGTGAACCAATTCACTCGACAATTTGCTAGCAGTCGTAAGATGGAAAAGCAGACCAGCGACCTGTACTATATCGTACAGAAATCTGGAGAAACAATCCGCGACTACTTCAACAGATTCAATGCAGCAATGATTGAAATAAAAAATTGCGACGTGAAAACAGCAATCGAGGCATACAAGCGTGGATTAGAAGATTCCTCTGGATTATATTTGGAATTAACGAAATATCCACCAGAAAACTTCGACGACGTACGAGCTAGAACACTAGCTTTCATGAGAATAGAAGATGATGCTCTCTTCCGACGAAAGCATTCTGCAGAAAAGAAACCTCTTGGTGCTCAAAAACATGACTTTAAGCATAAAAGAGTAAACAAGATTGGAAATCCTCGATACGAATCGAAGACTCGACCAAGCAAAGGTACTGTTAAAATACGATATCCAGAGTTATCTACTTACAATTTTGCAGGTACATCGAAAGATTTGGTGGATTCGCTACGAAAGATTGATGCAAACGTACGATGGCCAAAGAAATCTGATAAACCAAGCAAGGACAAAGATCAGAACAGATGGTGCGACTTTCACGACGATCATGGTCATACGACGGATGAATGCATCAGTTTAAAGAAGGAGATTTCATATTTGAAATCTAAGGGGCATCTAAAAGGTCTCCTCCCAGAAGAACAAGGACGACCAGCATCACCGGTTCATACAAAAGTCATAAACTGCATCACTGGAGGATCAGAAGTTTGTGGACTTACATATTCGGCTGCAAAGCGACATGCACGAGATGGTCCAAGCGAACATCCAATCCCCGGAGAAGCCAAATCAAAGACAGAAAAAGAGCTCGAGGCAATGACAATCACGTTCGACCAAGACGATACACAGGGGGTCCATCATAAACATCGTGACGCTCTAGTCATACAGTTGACAATCGGAAACTGTTCGACTAAGAGAATATTGATTGATGGAGGTAGTTCGGCTAACGTTATTTTTGCAGATACTCTTAAAGTCATGGGAATCGAACGGTCAGAAATCGTACGACGAAGTACTACTCTGATTGGATTCAATGGAGACCCGATGAACACTCTCGGAGAAATCATCTTACCTGTCTACGCCAAAGGCATCAACAAACAAACAAAATTCAATGTTGTGGACTGCCAATCAGCTTACAATGTTATTCTTGGAAGACCATGGATCCACGAGATGAAAGCAATTCCTTCGACATACCACCAGAAGATTAAATTTCCTTCTCCATGGGGAATTCAAGAGATTGCTAGTGAGAACAAAATCGCACGAGAATGTTACAAGATCACGATGAAGACAAAGTCGCAGGACATCTAGCAATTACAGAGCCAGGATGAGAGGAAATCGAACGACGACCTTCGGCTAGAAGAAGTCGTCCTTGATCCTGAACATCCTGATCGAAAAGTCTTCGTAGGAGCCTCGCTCCCCCCTGACATAAAAAATACGATTATATCTTTTTTGCAGGAACATTCAGACTGTTTTGCATGGTCGCACGAAGATATGGTCGGAATAGATCCAAGCATTATATCGCATAAATTGAACGTGGATCCTACGTTCAAACCCATTAAGCAGAAACGTCGCAAGTTCGCGCCTGAAAGAAATAAAGTGATCAACGATGAAGTTGACAATCTGCTTAAAACAGGGAAGATCCGAGAAGTCAAATATCCAGAATGGTTGGCTAATGTAGTCGTCGTACAAAAGAAGAACGGAAAGTGGAGAGTCTGTATCGACTTCACCGATCTAAACAAAGCTTGTCCAAAAGATCCTTTTCCTTTACCTCATATCGATGCCATGGTCGACGCGACGGCAGGACATGAATTGTTGACATTCATGGACGCGTATTCAGGATACAACCAAATACTGATGCACACGGACGACCAGGAGAAGACTGCATTCATGACCGATAAAGGCATATACTGTTACAAAGTTATGCCATTCGGTCTCAAGAATGCAGGATCAACATATCAGAGATTGGTTAACATGATGTTCAAGGAACATCTTGGTCGAACAATGGAAGTTTATATCGACGACATGCTTGTGAAATCAGAACGTTCGATCGATCACGTCGCACATTTAAAGCAATCCTTCGATATCCTACGACAATACAAGATGAAGCTCAATCCAACAAAATGTTCCTTCGGAGTACGAGCAGGAAAATTCTTGGGGTACTTGGTCACGCAACGCGGAATCGAAGCAAGTCCAGAACAAGTCAAAGCTATCGTAGAGATACAATCTCCAAGGAATGTCAAAGAAGTCCAGAAGTTAACAGGACGAGTGGCAGCTTTAACCCGATTTATTTCACGATCATCGGATAAATGCCATTTGTTCTATAATGTCCTACGAAAGAATCAAGGCTTCTTATGGACAGATGAACATGAGAAAGCTTTGCAAGAACTGAAGCAATATATGACATCACCTCCACTGCTGACAAAACCAGTCGAAGGAGAAAGTCTACAGTTGTACTTGGCAGTGAGCAAAAATGCGACAAGTGCAGTACTTGTGCGAGAAGAAGATCAACGACAACAACCAATCTATTATGTCAGCAAATCTTTCCTCGACGCAGAAACCAGGTACACATCAATGGAAAAATTGCTACTAGGTCTTATGACGGCAGCAAAGAAGCTAAGGCATTACTTCGAGTCACATCATATCATTGTTGTGACCAATTATCCACTCAAGACGGTGCTTCGAAAACCAGAACTGACAGGACGACTAGCCAAATGGAGCATTTATCTCAGTGGGTTCGACATTGAATTTAAACCCAAGACGGCCATCAAATCGCAAGTACTAGCAGATTTCGTGGCAGAGTTTTCTCCAGGATTGGAACCCACGACGTGCGACGAAGTTGTGATGATTTCAGACAACCAGCCTTGGATACTCTACGTTGATGGTTCCTCGAACGTACGAGGATGTGGATTAGGTATTGTCTTAAAATCATCACAAGGGGGAAATATAGTATACTCCGTACGATGCGAATTTAAAGCCACAAACAATGAAGCAGAATATGAAGCTTTGATCGCAGGACTAGATATTGCTCTTAGACTGGGGGCAAAACAGTTGCACGTTCGAAGCGATTCTTTATTGGTCGTAAACCAAGTAAATGGGGATTTTCAAGCAAAAGACTCAAAAATGATGAGTTATCTCAAAGCCGTTAAAGATCGAATCGCACGATTTGAACAGTTCTTGATCGAGCAAATACCAAGAGATCTAAATATGCAAGCGGACGCACTGGCCAATCTGGGATCTGCATTTCATGATCCGTTCATGGAAAATATCCCATTACTTCATCTCACGACACCAACAATTGCGGTAAACGATGAAGTACAGATGAACGAGGAAATTTACAACTGGTCGCTCGACATATGGAACTACCTCAAGCACGACCAACTACCTGAAGATAAAATGGAAGCTCGAAAGACAAGATCGAAAGCTTCAAGATACACAATCTTTGAAGATCAACTTTATCGAAGATCCACGACAGGACTTCTTCTACGATGCGTTACAAATAAAGTACAAATCAATAAAATTCTCCAAGAGATGCACGACGGAGAATGTGGAAATCACGCAGGGGGCAGAAGTCTTGCTAGTCGAATCTCACGACAAGGTTACTATTGGCCTACTCTACGAGAAGATGCCATAACGTACGTCCAACGATGCGACGCATGTCAAAAACATTCGAGCATGGTCCATCGACCATCCGAACCTTTACATTCTGTTCTAGTTCCATGGCCCTTCATGCGATGGGGAATGGACATCGTGGGAAAATTACCTCCAGCCCCTGGACAAAAAGTCTATCTACTCGTACTCACTGACTACTTCTCGAAATGGATAGAAGCTGGTGCTTTCTCACAGGTCCGAGATAAAGAAGTCATATCTTTCATTCAGAAAAACATCATTTATAGATTCGGGGTACCAGCTGAAATCATGTGCGACAACGGCTCACAATTTATAAGTGATAAGACTCGTATGTTCTGTGAAAATCGAGGAATCAAATTAATCACTTCAACTCCAAGATATCCACAATCTAACGGGTTAGCAGAGTCGAGCAACAAAGTCATCATCAATTCAATCCGAAAGAGGTTGAAAGGAGCAAAAGGAAAATGGGTAGAAGAATTGCCATCTGTCTTATGGGCAAATCGTACGACACCTAGAGCATCAACTGGACAAACTCCATATTCTCTGGTATATGGATGCGAAGCAGTCTTGCCAATCGAAGCTCAAATACCAATTGCCAGAAGTCGCACGTATGATCAAAATGCAATAAATTTATCCTACGATCTTGACGCCTTAGAAGAAATCCGAGAAAAAGCACTACGAACGATGGCTGCACAGAAAGGAATTGTCGAAAGACACTTCAACAAAAAGGTAAAGGCAAAAATTTTTCAAGTTGGAGATTATGTCTTACGACATGTGTTTCAAAACACACAAGAGCCCAACGCTGGAAAACTTTCCATCAAATGGGAAGGGCCCTACATAATTTCCAAAGTTATCGGAAATGGAGCATACAGACTTACGACTATGGAAGGTATGGAAATCCCACGAAGTTGGAACGCCCATCACCTCAAAAGGTATTATTTCTAAACCTATTTACATACGATTTATTCCTTATCCATTACTGACTTAAGCATCGGAGCGCCGTTGGCTAAGCCAACGGCCACCCCTTAGTCATCCTTTTTCGCAGGTATCGCACGATAAATCGCATGGATCGCACGATTAACGCAAGTATCGCACGACTAAATGCATGCTTATCGCAGGAATCGCACGACAAAAATCGCATGGATCGCAAGATAACCGCTATAACGCACGATTATGTCGCAAGAGCGCAAGTCAACTCGCCAGTCGCACGAATACTCTCATGAGTACAAAAGAAACGTTTCTAAATCAAGTCTAAGGACTTTAAAACAAATGCATGCAAAAATAAAAGCTAAAACGCACGATACAGGCTAAAACGCACGACACGAGCTAAAACGCATGATAAAAGTTATAATAACACATCAAATGATAAGTTAAAACACACGTTATTTAAACAAAATTTCATTCATTAAACATTTCTTGCCTAAAAACGGCAGAGTACAAAAAAATTTTTACGATTACAAAAAGAAAACTATTCTAAAGGAGCGTCGGTGGAAGGTGGATCTGCAGCAGGAACCTCTTCAGTCTCCAAAGGATGTGCAAGAACGGATCCAGAGGTTCCAGGAACCTCCTCCTCGACACCTGTTTCCTCGACATCCGCAGGCTTTTCTTCGTCCAGGCCTTTTAGATCCTCCTCGTCAAGAAGGTCTTCAGAGCCCATCACCTGAACGAAAGAGGCCACCTCGTCCTTTGCCATCTGAGAGGTGATAGTCCCAGCGGCTACTCGTCGCATGACCGCAGTACGTGCGACCACGCGAACCAAGGCAGCGTCCTCTTCCAGTTCTTGGATCTTGGACGATAGAGCTTCTTCCCTCTCAGCTTTCTCTCGTCGAACGACCAACAGCTCTTTCTCCAGCTCCTTGGTGTGGTCCAAGGCCAACTTCAGCCGTTCCCGCTGTTGAACTTGGAATTGCTCGCTGAGTTCCAGCTTGGATTCCAAATCCCCAATTTGAACCGACTTGGCATTAACCTCGTCGGTCAATTGGACCAGCTTCTTTTTGGCCTTATCAGCCTCTTTCCTGGCCACCTTGGCATCATTCTGGCTCAACGCCATTTCTTCCTTGATCTTAGCCATCCGAGTATGGAGGCTAAGACTGGTTTGAAGAGCCTACAAGAAAAGAGAGAAAGTTAGAAGCTGTACACGAAAAATAAAAGTGAAATCGTACGACAGGGACTTACCAAGAAAGAGATACCCGCGATGGAGGCATCAAGGTCTTCGATGTCGGCCTCCTCCATACGCGCCTTCTGAGCAGGGACATGAAACTGCTCCAGGACAGGGAAAGTGGCCGCCGTCCTAATGACGTCGTCCACCATGAAGTCAGAGGGTATCTGGATCGTCATGGTCGTAAGACCAGATCCCTCAACCCCCTTACCCTTGTCGACCTTCGACGCAGGCTGACTCGACGCACCCTCTCCCTTTGCAGGAGGGGCGAAGCTAAGAGGAATAGCCTCTATACCACCTTCAGCCTTTCGCTTGGCATCCTTAGGTGGGGTATCCACAGGAACGTACGACGATCTCGTACGTTTAGCCACTTGAACCTCCTGGGCAGCAGCTTTTCTTTTGGCAGCACGAGCAGCTGCTTCCATCGTCGACGCCTTCTTGGAAGCTGAACCTACACAGAAAAACAAAGTTAAAATCAAACAAAACTAATACAAACCAAGATATTGACGTACGATATTTACCTTCCATATCCGTCTCCTCGATGACTTGCACTTCAGGCTCAATGTCGCTTTCTTCGCCGCCCTTCGACGTTCTATACGTGCGATCCGTCACACTATAACTCAGAAAGTGTGAGATCAACTCGCTGGACTCTTCAGTCGTCTCAAACGTGAAGTTAACAACTGCAAGAAAACAGGCGATTAGTCATCAAAATCATGTAAAAAATGTATAAAAATAAAGATAGACGCCTAAATTACCATTCGAGTTCCACTCAGGAACAACCCAAGACTCGTCAGTAACCGAAGACGTCTGGACGAAGACGTAACGAGACTTCCACCCTCGATCATTCACCTGTGTGCGATGAACGAGCATGGTGTCATTCCTACCCTTAGGGAACAACCCGTAACGGTTGTAGGGCAGTTTAGTCACATTGTAAGCAGAGAGAAGGTCATCCACAGAGAACGCACGACGACCCCAATCTTTGGTCACCCGTTCGATCACCAAGATGACTCGCCAGAATTGGGGCATCAGCTGTCCCGGAGACACGTCAAAGCGAGTCATAAAAGCTCTTGCCAAAGGAGAATATGGCCATCGAAATCCGACTTTGAACGGATACTCAAAAAGAGCAAAGAAACCCTTCGGAGCATCCGCTGGACGGATCTCTCCGGCCACCCTCACAAAGGCATTCTCAGGAAGTCCTGCTAACTCCCTTAAATCTCCTACTTCTAAGCTCTCGACAATCGAACTCTTAACCTCCGACGACATGATGAAATCTAATCGGTTTAAACTATTTTTTAGACGAGTAAACCTAAAGTTTTCTAAACCTCTATTACTCTTCTTCGCTAAAGACTTCAAACGCATGAAACAAAGAGAAGAAAGTACCTTATAAAAGCCTAGTCGCACGAAATATTTGCCGAAAATAAGGTCGGATTACGATCTCGCAAAATCGATTTGAAAATTAAGGAGATTTGTAAAATCCTTTCTAATTCTCAAACGCCTTATTTATAGTAACTGAATCAAATGAGTCATCAGGGAAAATCGTGCCACGCGTCATCATTTAACCGTTAGAAGACACGCGTCCAGGCTAACGGCTAGATAACGGCTATATTTCTAAACGTCTATTCGACCGTTAGACAACGTATTTTTACTCTTTGACCAGCGAATTAAAGATTTAGATAAAATAGAATTATTCTCTAAATCTTGGGGGCAAATTGTTAGGGTAAAAATCTACAATCGTACGACGACCGACTATAATCGTAAGATAAATATTAGGACGATAGTCCTGTATTAAGATAAGGTCCTAAGATAAAGCCTAAAAGAACTATCGAACAAAGATCATTAAACATCGAACGAATACATCGGATAAGTCGAACGATGACGACAATGACGTACGACGATACTAACGAATAAATATATGAAGTTTATATCTTTGATGCAGGTAAGCTGATTATAATATCCAACAATTGTCCACCTTTGAGGAAATCGGAAATTGAGTACTATGCTATGCTTGTTGAAGATCATCACTACATCGAACAAGTCGTAAGTTATGTATCGTTCGACAGCATCAAAGATCGACCGTTACAAGCAAGATTCTAGCAGCAGTTACAATCTGGACATTAATTCTCAGCAGTACCGTTAGACAGTTACTACCCAAGCATTAATTGAAGACAATAACGTTGGACGGTTACGATTCACTCATTGATGAGCCACAATACCGTTGGACCGTTATTCTCAAGCCACTATAAAAGAAGAATCAAGCCAACATTGCAACACACGAAGTTCTATCCGAAGCTCACAAGTTCTATAATCGTTATTCTAGAGAATCATCTGTAATTTACATTCGATTTCATAGTTTTCTCAGTTGTAATCGTACGATCAAAGCTGTATACTCGAAGGACATCACCCCTGATTGGTGAACATAGTGCTCTGTCGACTTATCTTTTAGGTCGACCGCAGGTTTTTTCCTCCTTCGTGAGGTTTTTCCTGCGTCATCAAATTATTTGTCTCATTTTACTTTTCCGTACTTATCATTGATTGTAATTTCTTTCTCTCGACGGTTAAGCCTCACACAAGTTTTATTCGACATCGAGTTGTGTAATTTTTTACATAAACAGTTACCTAATCTTTTAAATGAAAAAACCATTAAATTTTTTTTCATTTCAAATGATAAAGTTATTGAACTATTTTTTTAATGAAAACTAGGGCTGGCAACTCAGATCAGGTTCAGGTAAAATGGGTCGTGTTGCTTTCAGGTCGGCCATTTTCGTGTTATTTTCGTGTCGACCCATTTTTGACCAATCTATTTCGTGTCAGGTTCGGTTCGTGTCACTTCCATTCGTGTTCGGTTCGGGTCGTGTTTCGTGTCGACCCATTTTACTACCGGGGGAAAAATCGGGTCAAGTTTCGTGTTGACCCAAATCCATTTTGTTTGAACCAACTTTCTTTTACCAACAAACAACAATTCCACTTTCTTAGAAATTAGAATAAGTCAATAAGATAAATCATAAATACAAAATTTCAATTCCCACCATTTTTCTTTCAAATTCGAAACGAAAACAAAATGAAATTTTCAATTCCCACCACTTTAATCAAATAAATAAATTCATAATTAAAAATATAGATTTAGTAATTTGATTTAGAAATTTAGATTTTTGATTTAATATTTATTTTAGTAATTAATTAATTAATTATTTAAATATTTCGGGTTAATCGGGTCATTTTCAGGTAATCAGGTTTTACCTGAACCCGACCCATTTTTTTCGTGTCATGTTCGTGTCGACCCACTTTATACCCATTTTAATTTCGAATCAGGTTCGTGTCGACCCGTTTCGGGTTCGGTTCAAGTCGGGTTTCGGGTTTGTGTCTCAGATTGCCAGCCTTAATGAAAACCCATTAAAGTTTCTCATTTAGATTCAATAAGTCTTCTAACATTTTCTTTTTCAATAAAATAAATAATTGAATATTTAGAAATTTGCTATTTACATTCGTTACTTAAACTAGTATAGTTATATTTTAAAACTTCTTAGTTGGTTACAAGTAATTCTCTTATTTTTATTAAAATGATGTAAGTAAGCAATTCGTGAATTAAAGTTTGACGGTTTATTTAATCAAAAAAATTGTTCAAAAATAAAATCATTTAAAATGAGAAAGTTTAATGGTTTATTCATTTAAAAATAGTTTAAGAGTTTGTCATTTAAAATAAGAGAATTTATTTAAATTTTCATTCAAAATAATAGTTTAAAAACTTTACCATTCAAATCATGATACTTTGTTAGATTTTTCTAAACTTTTCTTTTTCAGATAATTTATATATAATCTTCTATACACAAACAGGGATATTTTTTAAATTAAATAATTCATACCATTTGACTTTTCTTAATTTGACACTCCGATTAATATATTTTTGTAAGATCTCAATATTGGTTGTAGAGGGGAACAATTGACACCTCTTCTACTTGATGTATTTTAAACCGTTAGAAAAACATAAAAGAAAATAGTGATTAAGAACCAAATTATTTAAAAAAATATGAGTTCACTTTTCGAATTCATATTTTAACTCTATGTCTGGATTTCATAAAATTCAATATGGAATAACACTCTAGAACACAATCAATTTTTTTTGGCACAATATCGAGAGAAATATTATTGGAGAATAATTTGAATTTTGTTCAAAATCGTAAGTACCAAAAACATATGTTTATCGTATATATACTAGCTCCATTAAAAAAGAAGAAGAAATCATAATCGAAATGGCAATCATGGCAAATTGATAGCAAATTGATTGTTACAATCGTTATTAGCTATAGTAAGTGCAACATAATTGCACAATAACTGCACCAAAAATCTGGTCGTGGAGGTCCAAAACTCTTGTCCTACAAAAGACTAGAGAAAGAATAGAATTCTGGTACAAAGATAGCCAATCAGAGACCAACTAGAATCTTGGTCTGACCAAACAGACTTCTTGTCCTTAAACCAACTAGAAATCTAGTCAAACCAACCAAAATTATGGTCTTAAGTTTTCAGAACATAGTCTGAAAACATACAACATGATCTTAAACTCAAAACTGATTAGGATGAGAATTGCCTTCATTTAGATCACATTCTCCATTGCAATCCAAGTCCAAAATTCTATAGAACTCTTGGAGCGCTGCTCCAAATTCTAAGGGGACTCTGCCTCTTAGATGTCGCAAGAGGTCGCATCGACCCCGCCATTTCGTCATGTTTGGAATGAAACTTGTCTTATGATAATTGTGCACTATGCACCATCAAACTTGTATTAGATTACAGTTTGAAACTCATTGATACTCATGTTAATTCTGATTGCACTTAATTGGCCGATGACACTAAAATCACCAACAAAAACCGTGAGTCTAGGTGTGTGGACAAAGCAAACAATATCCGATACAGTTGACTTGAAATGTTACATTTTTCAATTTTTTTCACCGAATCTTAACAAATGAACCTTTAGATGAATGTTTGTGTGAAAGTTGATATCTTTCGCACAAAAACTATTTAATGAAAGTTTAGTTATTTCATTCGAATACGACTTGAGCATACAATATGATCTTGTATTGCTTAGTTATGACAACCTAAGAAGTGAGCACTGATTCATAACCTCCTAACCCTTCATGCGACCTATGACAGAGATCGAGGATCACACCCCTAACTAGGTCGCAGCCGCCTAGGGCAAAAACTTGTGGCTCCTTGGCAACTTCATCTTCACAAGTTAATTTGCCCGATGAGTTGGGGTAGGTGATCTTGGTCGGGACAGCAACATACAAAGCTACAATTCTTCATGACACGTATGAAGACTCCTACCTGACAAAACTTAAATCTTACTCGTATTTACTTATTTTATTCTATGTTTTGTTATGGATCACTATCACCATAATTTTTAATTTGCCAATAACAATATAGTTTTACATTTCACAATATTATACAATAGAAAGCTAGTTTTACTAAAAATAACAATAAAACCACAAAAACAAGATAAAATCTAAAATCAAATAATTGAAATATTTTTAAGTTTGGCTCACATGTTCTCCTTTGGCCGGCCCCCTACCCATCTTTCTGCCATATATATACCATCCCTATTTCCTCTCTCAAATCCCAAAATCTGAAACACTTCAATTCATTCTCTAGATTATTACAAGATTCATTCATATTAGATTTATTGGTTGAATTCTTGGTGTATATATATATATATATATATATCATGAGGATGGAGTGCAACATTAATGGTGGATTGATGAAGGTGAAATCATCATCTGGTTTGAAAACTGAAGGAAGAAGAAGTAGAAGAAGAAGAAGCAATAAGACAGTGGTTAGGAAGGTGAAGAAATTGCAGAAGCTTATACCTGGAGGAAAAGGGCTGAATGCAGATCGACTTTTCGTTCATACGGCTAATTATATTATGCATCTCAAGTTACAGGTTGATGTGCTTCAAGCCCTTTCTCATGTTTACCCATCCTAGCTACCTCACTTCCCATCTATATATATACACACATATATATTTCATTCATGTTCTTATATACATATATACTGAATCCATATGTAGTTATTTATCTCTAGTTATATATGTTGTGTTTAATTGATGATATATAATATATAAGATTAATACTTTTAATTCCGAATTCTATATATTGTCGTTTATATAAACAAAGAACCCTTGGTTTTCTTCTCCGTTTAGTCATGTTCTTGCTTATATATATATATATATATATATATAGAGAGAGAGAGAGAGAGAGGGGAAAGTCCTGAACTCAATTTTCATTCTAAACGTGAGGAACATAAAAATCGCGTCACGTGGTAATCTGAATAAAGCTTTATTATTCATGTTTTATTTAGACTTCATACAAGCTTTATTCAATCTAAATAAAATATAAATATTCAGTGATACTAATAGTTCTCTCGTTCACAAAAAATGAATTCACATTTAAAGCTGACCATATATACATATATATATATATATGGTCGATTCATGTTAATTTATGACATGAATCAGTGATACATTCATCCATGCTTAATTGTGTTTCTACCGTAAGATTTGAGTTCTTGTTGTATTATAACTTTGTAAATTGAAGTTCTTAAGTAGCCAAAGCCAAGCAAAGCCGATATTCAAGATCGACATAGGCATATATGTATCTAGTTAGTGAGGATCATGTGAGAAGTTAAGTTAACTTGAGAAGTGTGAGAAGTGAACTTGAATCCTTAATTATTTTTAATCTCAAACCCACCATGAATGGCGCTTGATTCAAGGATTGATTTGGTGCATATCGGTGAATCTCACCCTAACATGCATCAACATTAATAACCACCTCTTACGCTTCTCAGGTTGATTTAACTTCTAATCGGAACCAAACCATATATATATATATATATATATATTAGGGCTGGCAATCTGAGACACGAACCCGAAACCCGACCTGAACCGAACCCGAAACGGGTCGACATGAACCTGATTCGAAATTAAAATGGGTATAAAATGGGTCGACACGAACATGACACGAAAAAAAATGGGTCGGGTTCAGGTAAAACCTGATTACCTGAAAATGACCTGATTAACCCGAAATATTTAAACAAATAAATAATTAATTATTAAAATAAATATTAAATCAAATTTCTAAATTTCTAAATCAAATTACTAAATCTATATTTTAATTATTAATATAATTTATTTGAGTAAAGTGGTGGGAATTGAAAATTTCAGTTTGTTTTCGTTTCCAATTTGAAAAAAAAAGGTGGGAATTGAATTTTTGGAATTATCATTTATCTCATTGACTTATTCTAATTTCTAAGAAAGTGGAATTGTTGTTTGTTGGTAAAAGAAAGTTGGTTCAAACAAAATGGATTTGGGTCGACACGAAATTTGACCCGGTTTTTACCCCGGTAGTAAAATGGGTCGACACGAAACACGACCCGAACCGAACACGAATGGAAGTGACACGAACCGAACCTGACACGAAATAGATTTGGGTCAAAAATGGGTCGACACGAAAATAACACGAAAATGGCCGACCTGAAAGTAACACGACCCATTTTACCTGAACCTGATCTGAATTGCCAGCCCTAATATATATAGGGGCGGGTTCAATTGCAAACCACTTTTTCGTTGTGAACGTGAGGACAGCCCAGAGCGCGACACGTGGCAATTGAATCGGCGGGTCAAGATTTATTCAGTCTGAATAAAGCGTTATTCAGACTGAATAAAGCGTTATTCAGACTGAATAAGCCTTGACCCGCGGATGACCCGCGGCTGACCCGCCCGCGTCCAATTGCATCAGAGTGCATGTAGTGTTATTCAGTCTGAATAACTAAGTCGAAATTTTTCAAATTGCCACGTGTCGCGCTCTCGTTTGTCCTCACGTTCACAATGAAAAGGTGGTTTGCAATTGAACTTTCACCTATATATATATATATATATAGAGAGAGAGAGAGAGAGAGAGGGGTTCAAATAAGAACGATAACTTTTAAAAAAAAACACGAGAACGATTCTCAACCACTCATCCTGTCAATAAAGGCGGCTTTGACCTGGTCACCCTTCTTTAATCATCTCCACCACCCTCCATGATTATGCGTCAATCTTTCGTGATCGCGTCCACCGTAACTGAAAATGTGTGGTTGAGAATCGTCCTCGCGTTTTCTTAAATTGACATCGTTCTCGTATGAACCCACCAACGAAAATTCAAATGGAAACTCAAATTTGTTTGCGAACGTGAACAGAGAGCGCGCCACATGGCATATTCAATCTGAATACTGTATTATTCACCTTGAATAATGCATAATATTCAGTCTGAATAATCTTGTATTATCCAAACTGAATATGCGTTAGGACACGTGGCGCGCTCTCAGTTGTCCTCACGTTTCACAATCAAACTTGAGTTTTCATTTGAACCTAGCCCTATGTGTGTGTGTGTAGGGTCAGGTTCAAACGAAAACTCGTTTTTCATTGTGAACGTGGGGACAACCGAAAGCATGTAACATGACATATTTACTATGAATAATAGATTATTATTCAGAGTGAATATGACACATGAAACGATCTCAATGGTCCTCACGTGTGCAATCAGATTTTCGTTTTCATTTGAACTTTTACTTTTGTCTATGTATGTGCATCTGTATTTGTACGTCTATGTGTCTTTATGTTTGTATGGTCATATGGATGAATAGTTTAATTAAGAGGTAGCTAAAATCAAAATGTTTTGAAATTAAGTCACATTTGTACCTAAAATTTTATATAACATAAATGATAGTATCACATCAAGTTATACATGCATGTGAATGCCATTATTGCTATTATTGGTGTGATTCATGAAGTTTCCCACATGGCTAGGGTGGCAACACTTTCTTCCATATCTCCTGTTATTTTCCCTATTTCCGTAACAAAAATTCAATATATCTTTTATCATATAGAGGAATAATGTTTTGTTAACCAACTAATCGGTATTAATCATATTAACCGTTTTAAGCTAATCAAATTACTTTTTTTTTCTTTTGTTTTAATCCATCTAATTACATTAATGAGAGGATTGAGATGAAATTGTTTTCCTTTTTTTTTATTAAATAAATATGGAAGGGTTTTATATTTTACTTTTTCTACAATATTCTTTTTGAAGATAATCTTTTAACATTATTTTTTTGAAGATAGTCCTAATGATTAGGTGTTTCTTGTTTGTTCGGACGATATTGAAGTATTTTTTGGAAAAATTTGATAATTAAAATTCATAGATATTTACGAGATTAGATCTACCAACATAAGAAAGGATGGACTCATGTATAGAGTCTATCGTATTCGATCAAAATGTTTATCCATAAGGGAAAGATCACAACGTTGATGTTGATAATGCAGGGGAGGAAATCGATGTATCTCACGGCCTTGAAGATATATTTGTAGAGAATTTTAAGTAAGCTTATTGTGATCCAAGAAAGTAATAAAAATTGTATAAACGGTAAGGGAGTACTTTTGTAAGTTTCACATGTTTTTTTTTTTCAAATAGCTTCTCTGTGTGTATAAATTCAGATTTTTTTGTCATGTTATTTGAGGATGCACATATATTGTAACAACCACAGTTTCTAAAAGTTTGATATTAATAAAAATTCATGCCAAAAAACTGCCCCAAGTCGACAATCTTTAAAAAGCATACTAAAGCGTGATCAAAGTACTTTTACAACTGAGAATTTAAAGGTCCTCCTAAGGACAAGGAAACTAATAAGTCTTCACCAAAGTCATCCCATGAGTGACATTTCTAAGATATTCAGACTTTGATTTGGTCCTTTAGGCCAGGTTTGGGGCCGGTATGGGAGGATCCAGTCTATGGGATCCACTTCCCTGCCAGTCGGGTTCAGCCATAGGTTGGACCGAGTCACAGCGGATTAGTGGGATTGCCCAATTGGAGGCCCGATACCGCTGGAGCGCGTATGTGTTAACTTGTCGTTAAAAAAAATAACAGAAAATGAATGTCTTTTTAAATCTAACATATTTTTATCTTTTTAATCTAATTAGTAAATATTTTTTTGTCACTGTATATGATGATCTAGTAAACCTTTTTGGGGCTCCAAGTATATATTAAAGCAATTTGGGACTAAGTCCATGAGTCCTCCTCATGAACGCTAGTAGTACAGTAGTACGCTACATCGCTACCATGATAAAATGCATAAATAACAAATTTATTCTTTATTTCTATTAGGTTTAGAGCATCTTTGTAGATCCTTCAAACGTTTTATAATAAAGAGAGGAAAATTGAATTCTCCATTAAAATTATACTTTTTGTTTATTTTAAATATTTTAACTGTTAGCTCAGTCAAGGATTGATTTTGTAAAAAGTTTTATAAATGTAAGCAATTTGTGTGTATGTATTAAACTTTGTAGTATTGGGCTTGGGAATTTAATATGTAAGAGGCTTGGGCTTAGGATCCATTTTCTGATGTACAAATAGGGGAGTTAGTGTACATTTAGGGTAATCTTGAACCCTTTCAATATTGTAATCAGCCGTACACTCTTTCAAGGTAATATACATGAGAGTCGTTTTTTGAATTGTTTATCTTCTTCGTTTTTGTTCTTCGTGTTTTTTTCATTTCAGTTCAATAATCTCTCTGTATTTTGCTTGTTTATCTGTTTTTGTCTAAATTCCCAAAGAAAACTGCGTTCTACATTTTTTTCAATTGGTATCAGAGCGGGAATGAATCAACAGTATTCGTTTTCGATCCTTTTTAGAACAAGTTTTCGTGGAAATTTTCTGGAAATTTAGTGTTTTTGATATGTATCGTTTCATTTCTGAGTCCGTTCTTTAAACAGTTTCGTCTTCGAAATTTGTTTCTTCGAAGACTGTTGGTTTTGGATTTAGGAATTTTCTTTCAGAAAACGTTTTTCAACGTGTTCTTGAGTTTCAGGTGTTGATAAAGTTGTTCAGATCAGAGTTGTTCCAGGTTCTGATTCTGTGTGATTTTCAAAAAGGATATCACACAAGGTGGTCTATCCCTCAACAGGGATACTAAGGTT